>SEMN01000784.1:0-206132 GCA_005408345.1 Macquaria australasica
TATCCGTCTTCATTTTGTTTCCAGCTTGTCTCTTTTTCTCTGTGTTCCTGCACGTTTTATCCCCTTCTAATTCCCTTTTGACTTTATTTCCCTGCCTGCCAGTCTCATCCATCCATCCATCCATCCATCCGTCATCTGTGATGCAGTCAGTGTCTGCCACATAGCTTATCAAGTCTCACAGAGCTCTGGCTATGCTAATGTGGTGCTTGTGCTGTCATAAACAGTCTGTGTTCCCTGTTTGCATGGCTTAGCAGACAAAGAGTGATGCCCCCTTTACCAACCCCTTGTACATGTCTGGCATCTGTTTTCCTCAAACCTCCAGCTCTGGTTTTGTAGGGTTTGTTTTCCACATCAGTGGTTACATTTCCATGCCGTATGCAGATGTTTCACTGCTGATTGTTTAGGAAGTGACGAGATCCTCTCAGTTGCGTTTGTGCTTTTTTTTTTTTTTTTTTTTTGTAGCTGCATTAATTTGGTATCTGCTTCCTGCAACAATCTCGTACTCAGCAGACAGTGACCCCAGTGTCGAAAATGCCTTATGACAAACTAGAAATACTGTAAAAAAACAACAACAGGAGACTGTGGTGATATAGCGTTTGTGCTTTTTTTCCTAGCTGCAGAAATTTGGTATCTGCGTCCTGCAACAACCTCGTACGTTTGTGCAGGGCCCCGACAGCATGATGTATTCCAGCAGCGGTATGTGGCAGGCTTGGCATTTGAATATCAGCCCCATAACACCTGCGTCAGCAAATGTCTGGCAATACATCACATTCAAATGTTCCTTCTTACTCATATTGCTTTCATGCAGCAGCCTGTCATATTTCATACAACAATGGAAACTTTTTTTTCCCCTCTCAAACCCCAGCTGACCAGTCCTCTGAGTCGGTGAAGTGAGCAAAATATGCTGCAATACAAAAAAATATAATCCTTTCAAAATTACACTTGCTTGTGTTTTGAGTTTTCATATTCTTTAATTTATGGAGAGCTGCTGGCTGTCTATAGATTAATGACTTCCCCCTGAAATCGCGCATCATGAGTTGTAGTTTATTCCAAAAGTTTTACATTAAATTTTGCATATATACTATCTAGTTAAGTCTGTCTGTCTTTTCAAGAGTAAATACCGTATTACATCGCCTCGAAATGCATTTACTGAGAAAAGTATTAGATCGAAGAAAGTACAAAAAACAAGATTAATAATTCATCCAAATCATGAGAGGGGGAAAAAAAAGAAACAAGAGGAGAAAAGTCCCAGATAAACATACCCTCACTGTGTGTCTGAATGCAAACAAGAGAGGCCCGAGACCTGCAGGCTTTGTTGTTGATGAGAGGAGCAACTGTAGCTCGCAGTGCAGGGGGAGAAAGATCAGATTACCACAAGATGTGTTGGTAGTTTTATCAACCTCCTCTCCTCTCCTCTCCTCTCCTCTCCTCTCCTCTCCTCTCAATCTTTAACTATTTCTCACTTTCTGTCGCCTCCTCCCTTCACCCTGTCTCCCTGCTGTCTCGTCGTAGCCGCGGCACAATGATGATAAATATTTTAGACGCGGCTTCCAAATATATTCACAGTGATTTCTTGCTTGATACGGTTTCGTCCATTTTTGAATACATCACTGAAAGCCATGTGAAGCAAGATGTTTTATGCAGAAATACACCCAACTTGTCAGCCTGAATCACAAAGTAGGAATGCAGTACAGAAGAGCAAATTAAGACCCCGCAGATTTATAAACTCTTTGTGGCTATGAAATTCTGGCATTGTCTACATATGGAACAGAGGAGTAAATTAAAACTGAACTATAAAGCTGCTTTGATCAATAGTCTTATATTAACAATGGATCAAGTGACTACATGTGATGTGAAAGGTGTCGCTCAAAGTGATGAACTCACAGAAGTATCACCCGACTCTGCTCTATAGAGCAGCTCATTGTTTTATGGTCTGCAACTTTACTGTTTTGGTTCAGTCTCATTTCTCTCCTCAGCCTAATTTCTAGATGCAGCAGGCAGCTGTTTTCTGTAAAAAAAACAAAAAAAACCCACTGTACACTACCTGCCCAGCACCAAATGGCAGACCAACACAGTTAGCGACTAGGTGAACATAGTGGAGCATTTAGCAGCTAAAGAGCCAGATATTTCCCTCAGGCGTTGGTGGAGACCAATAACAGAGCTAAAAGGAGAGAAAATATTATACTAACATTTGCCAGGTGGCCAGAAACATGACTCCAAATGAATGTTAATGTTGCTCCAATTCTGCTAGATAGGCAATTGTTTGCTAACATGTTTGCCACAAGAACTTGGGGTGGATAATATGTCAGTGTTGTGTTTACAGCTTGTTTTTTGGCCCTCAAGTGGCCAAAAAAATTGATTGTTGCTGCTTTAACGGTATCTATGTTTCCATCTAAGTGTGCAATTCTAAACAAATTCCAAAAGAAGGTGAATCAGTACAAAACTGTCACTTAAAAAATACATTCATATACCATGGTTTGCATTAGCAAATATGTAAATGCAGTGCCACCAGTTTTTTTTTTTACCTACATAACAAGTAAATGTTTATATTGAACGTATCTGCAAGCTGTTCCCTGCCAATAGAAACATATCTGGTGGCATATTTCAGTTGTTTGCACCGCTGTATCTGCTCCTGGCACCTCAAAGCACCTGGTTAAGGTTAGACAATAATCACTGTCTTGGTTAAACATTCGAAAACACCAACACTGACTTGAAGCAAGAGCTTAGACCGAGACTTTGTCAATATTCAATCCAAACCATGATCTTTCCCTCACCTAAACCAAGTTTTGAACAACAAAACAAATGCTGCAAGTGAACATAATCCAGGCAGCAATTAAATTTCCAAGTTCAAAATGTATTTGGCAAAGCAAATTGCTTGTATATAAAGAGTTTTTGTAGGAGACAGGGTGGATCATGGCGCGACAAGATTAAAACATTACATCGCACTGAAAGAGTCACAGTAACTCTCCTGCTACTGGTTTGCTGGCTGCCATTTTTCGCCTCCCTGTACCCAACATGCATTCCAATATAGGATGTGTGAATGCATGAAATACAGGAAGACTAAGTGCAACATTTGGCTTATTCACACGTTGACCGTGTTTGACAGGTTCATTGGATGGGTGACATTACACCATCGTGGTAGCTGCAGCACAACTCACTCAGGTTTCCCCAGGAGAAGGAATAAAGACAGCAGAGAGGAGGCAGAATGATCAGATTACTTTGAGAGATGCTGATGATCAGTAGCATTGTCCTCCTCTCCTCTGTTTCTCGCTCTCTTTATCTCTGCATGGATGGAGATGAAAGAGCATGTTGAACAGGGAGAGGACAGCTGCTGATGGAGAGGAAACAAAAGAAGCCTTCTGTCCTTCCTCCTCCTCCTCCTCCATGCATTCTCTCTATCTCTGTCTTTCTCTCCCTTTCTCCCTCTTTCCTGTCCATTCATTTCTCTCTCTCTGCCTCTGCATACTTTACTTTCTCCCTCTGCCTCACTTCATATCTTTCCCTCAGTTCATTATTCTCTCCCACTTTCCTCAGCTTTCTATTTCTCCTGTTCTTTCCTCCTCCCTCCCTCCAGCGTTCTCCTCTTCCCTTTATTATTTCAGGTCTTTCAGAGCACTCTGTTGAAATCGGATCTGTCACTGTGTCTTTGGAGACGGATGGAGTTGGGTTGCCAGGGGTTTCAACCCAGCAGAAAAGCAAAACTGCAGTTACATCAGTTAAATCAGCTCCCATTTGAGCCACTGCCAAGTCCGAGCATTGTGTGTGTGTGTGTGTGCGCGCGCGTGTGTGGGCAGTGTGTTATTTTGTGAATGTAGCTTTGAGAGACTTTCTGCCTCTCTGTAAATGGGTTTACCAACTGTGATGTTTCAGATGAGAAAACTGAGATGGAAACTAAAATAATTCTAAGGTAATAAGAATAGTTTTATTTTTAAAGCTTATTTGAGTGCAGATTTTTCTACATTTTTCAAATAAGAAATGATGTGTTAAGTAACTAGTACATTTAGGCACTTTTGTACCTGTAATTCTGAACTGAACACAAGTATAATTATGTTATATAAGTGTTATATTATCACTTTATATTATTGCTAATATATATTACTGTTCCGTCAGCAGGACACAAGTAAATTCCAAAAACTAGCAAGAGCCTGCTAGTACCATGCTACAGTACACGATAGGCCACATAAATATGAACTATGTAACTTATACACTCAGCTGCCATTAAATCCTAACCTTGATGAAGGTTATAATGTTCAGTTTTTGTTGAAACTAAAAATATGGTGTTTCCATACCTTCAAAGCAGTCTAGCAGTCTTTGAAAGCTTTGTGTCAAAAGTCATTGCAAGAGTCTAACGATCAATTTGTTTTAATGTAGGAGGAATTGGGTGGGTGTTTTAGGGTTAATCTTTCAATAAAAGCATGAAATGTGGCCAACATTAGCTGACACTATGCAAAACCAGCTCACTACAATCAGCCAGTATCATAAATGCTAAATAATAATTAGTCCTCAAAAGACCTTCTGTTTTCCATTAATTGAGGAAGCCGATTTCTTCACGTCAGAGCAGCAGAAACATGGCTATTTTGCATTTTATTTATTGTTATATTTCAAATGTTTGTGAAGAATGATGCCTTACTTTTGGTGGAAATATAACACTCTCTCTCTTCACTTGAGACCACATTAGCATTTATGCCTGCTTGTGCATTCATTATCTTTTTACTGCACTATTTTTCCTTCACGTTGCTTCTGTTCCTATTAGATCGCCCTGCCATGTTTCCACTTTTGTATTTGTTCTGTTGAGTCAGTGATTGCTGTTGTTTGGGGCACAACATACTGTACAAGAACAAGGTGAAAGGAGGTGATTTGTTATGAAGGCTTTGATATATTGTTATTGAGCGGTTCGCTCTGTGTTTGTGTGTGTGTGTGTGTTTATATGTATCTGTAATTGAATTGGCTGGGGTGTGTGTTTTGTCAAAACTGAAAGGAATCACACCTTGCTGTCTGTTCTCATTCCTACAGATGGATGTCATCATCAGCTGCGGACATGTACACACACATACACACAAGCCATGATATATGTGTGTGTGTGTGTGTTTGTTTGTGTGAACTGTATTGCCTTTTGTTTGCAGGTTAGTCATTTTTCATTGTTAATTTGCAGGACACAGAAGCAGCTGCTAAAGCGATGGAAATTGTGATTTCCAGCCCAGAAAAAAAAGTTTTGGAAGAGAAAAGGTTTTAGAAATGTATTCATTTTATTCCTTTTTATTTTTTATGAATATAAATGGAGAACCACTGCAAAAAAACAAAGACTCCAAATGTGCTGTCAGGTCAAATGCAAACGTGTTTTAACAGCCGCTGTTGAGTGCTGATTTAAGCCGCAGCTCACAGCACAAATCATTAACGCATGCAGGTGCACTGCAGCTGAATAAGAGAAATACCGGTATTTTTTTTCTGGACTGCAGACCTTGTTTCATCTTAGAAGTCAGGTTTAAAAATGGAGAGAGGAGAGTGGGAGAGACCTCAGGTGTGGGGGAAGTCCATACCAGCCTGTCAGGGCTGCTGGCTGGGCAAACACCACCAGGTGGAGAGATTGAAAGCATCTCTCTCTCTCCTTTGCTCTGTCTCTCTAACAGTCTGCAATTTCCTTCATACCTCGGGGTGTTTAGAGCCACTCTGTCTGCCCGTATTTCTTTCTGTGTCTTCCTGTCTGTCTCACCTGCAGCGCCGCTTAAATAACAATTTTCAGTTGTGAGTAGTTGGGACCAGGTAGTTTTCTAAATGAATCATTTAAACTCATTAGCCTCTTGGGTTCATTCCCATTATGAAGGGAACTTATTATTATATTCATATTTTCTTATTATCCAGTCCATGCTGTTATGACTTTGGGCACACCGACCTAAGGCTGATTTCCACAGCCCTTTCAAAAAAGTAAAATTAAGGCTTTTACTGAATCTATTGCCTCTATTTCAGGTTGGACAGATTAAGATTCAGCTTATTAATTAAAAACATTTGCATATGTGATCCTACTATTGTACTTGAAACCACCCACATTGTCAGCTTTGGTCAACAAATGCACCCCAGCAAAATGTTGCAGAAGTATCCCACCACTGTACTCGTTCAGGCACAGTGTAGGTGTAGTGTAGGTCACTCGTGTTTAGGCAGCGCTCAGAGCCCAACACTCAATCACTGTAGCTACGCGTGTTCAAACAAAAACATGAGGAAACAGACTTGAAGCATAAAAACATGCTTCGGGGCCATTATATGACCTGCTGGATGATTAAAATAGAAGTGTATCTGTTCTGTCAGATGTGCATGAGACCGATGACTGAAGTAGACACGCTGTAGTGCCTCTTCCACACCTTTAAACTCGCTTTTCCAGAACCAAGAAGCTGTGGTCGAGCTGAAAGTAAACCTACAGTTAAATTGTCCCTTGGAGCACCTTCAGGCAGCCACAAGCGTTGTGAGCATCCAGAAATCTTGAACTTGGTGTGACACAGTTCAGACACAGTGCTACTATTTCTACTAAAAACCATGTGATGATAATAAAAAATAATGTTAACATGAAACTTTAAAAATCTGGCAAACTATTTTCTATTTCTGCTTTTTTTCTGTGAGGATTCATCCGTGACTCTGTGTGGCTCCTAATTATGGTGATGCACTGTGGAGTAAACGAGGGTCTGACTTATCAAGCTGCTTTTGATTCACTGTGCTGCTGCTGCTGCTACAGTAGCTACAAGTTTTGAGACGGGCATGGATGACTTCACTTTTCTTTGCTTGTTTCCCTAATTGAGCTAAGTAACAACAAAAAGAAGCCATATGTTGCAGAGTTGAAAAACACTGTAGCTGTTGTGTTCATATCTTGTAGCTGCGAGGCTCTCAAATTAAAACGTATAGCCTGCACTTTACCCTCACAGTCATTAAGTCATTTTACACCCAATGTAATTACAATAGAGTGCAACATCATTAAACAATGAGCCATTGTGCAAGCACTTTTGGAGGTCAAATTAAGCTGTTTGTTGTAGTAAAGAGTTAAGAAGAGTTTTTTTTTTTTTGTTTCAGTGATGATTTAATGGAGGAATACACCCAATTTAAGGATTTAGCTACATTTTTAATGAGGATCCCATCACTTTTTGAGACATGAGCGCTTTCATTTCTTACACAATTCATCTTCATTCAAAGTGTAGTACGTCTCCACCTCACTGTCTCTTTGTGTGTGTTCAGGAAGTCATCCATGCCTTTATATCCATCCCCTTTGATTACTGTAACTCCTTATGTTTTAGTATCACTCATCCGTCTTTGTCCTGTCTCCAGCTAGTTCAGAGAGCTCTTGTAAGGCTGTTAACAAGAACAAAATTCGACACAATATTACTCTGATTATTGCACGTCTCCACTGGCACCCTGCTAACTCTAGAATTTTTTGTTGCCTGTCTACGAATCACTAAATGCTCCCCTTACATTTCTGAACTCTGGCCCTCACTAATAGAGACTTGAGATCCTCTAACCAAAAACTCTTGTCTCTTCCCAGATTCAGGTTTCTCAGTAGCTGTCCCAAAACTTCGCTCCTTCGCTCTTCCATTTTATCTAGTCTCTTCTTCTTCTCTTCTTCCCTTTTAAGATTCAAATCACTGTCAGTTGTATTTGTGTTTATTTGACCCTCTATTTGTCCATCTACCCCCTTCTTCTGTCCACCTTGGCGTGACTGCTTTGAATTAATTTCCGAACTACGTTTCTTTCAAGAAGTCAGGTCTACCAGTGAGTATGTCTGATGTCCGTGTGTGTGTGTGTGTGTGTGTGTGTGTGTTTTAGCATTTGCATCCCCACACAGTCGAAAGTGTTTGGATAGCCTTTAATGGTGAAGGACAGACGAAAGAAATGCCAGGGAGAAAAGAAGGAAAGGAGATTAAAGTAGAGGAAGATCAAGACAGACATGAACAGAGGGACACTGATACACTGATACTCTCAGATGGGTTTATGTGCTTGTGTGTGTGTGTGTGTGTGTGTGTGTGTGTGTGTGTGTGTGTGTAGACACATGCAAATGCACACATGTATGCAAGAAGTGTCAAAGTACAGCCTTCAGAAACGTCAAATGTCAGATTCAGTTCAGCAAAGAAATATGTGCTCGACATGAACTGCTCCCTGAAAGCGTATTTAGTTTTTCCTTCTCCGTTTGAACCGCTGCTAAAAGAAAATCCTTCTAGATCAGGCATACACGATACACTCGCTGGAGAATTCATGTTTGTAGGATAAACAGTTCATCCAGTCGTCCAGAGTGACATTCTTGTAGCTACCCGGACAGTATTGTTAGGATTTTGAGATCTGATCTTAAAGGTTTAATGAGATTAAATAAATGTATTTTATATTTACTCAATTAGCCTGAAAACAGCTCTTGTGCATCTCCTGAGACTGTATATTCTTCAGCAGCCATTCTACACACATTAAATATATTCTCCCTTCTTCTTGGAACTTATGTTGGATGTCAAAAGACTCGAGGTGCATTCAGATTGTTGTTGCCGTGTTTTTTCACCACAAACGGCCAATGTACCGTTTGCAAAAATGTTAGACGTAGCAGTTAGCACTGTGCCATTTGTGTGCAGAGTGTGGCTGTGTGTTGTGACTATAGCTCAGATGCTAGCTGATCTCAAAATTTAGCAGAATATAAATTTTTGTTCTGTTTTATTCTGTAGTTTCTCTTCTTGTTTTTGTCGTCTCTGAACGTTTATAGTCATACAGCTCTCTGAAATGTTTTTGTGTTCAGTTGAAACATTTTAGCCTTATGATCAACAAAGTTAGCTGCTTAAACATGATTGACATTTCATTTAAGCTCAGTCGTAGCCTTTATAAACAACAAAAGCAGTTCGTATAACTGACATGGTAGCATTTTAGCTTAGCATTAGCCTTTTTGAATAACAAAGGTGGCAGCTAACGTTAATAATGTTTAATTTTATCTTAAAGTTTGCCTTTACGATGGATAAAGTTATCAGCTAAGGTAACTGGCCTTGTATCATTTTAGCGTAATATTAATATTATTTCTCTCCGTCTGTCTTCCTGACAAAATCCTAAAATTGGCTCATGCTACTTGACATTTTTACTTCTGAAATGTGACTTAAACTCAACCCTGGACCAAGGATGAATATATTCGGCAGTGTTATTCCTGGCTGAAGTGTCCTGGCAGCATGAAAAGTTGAGTGTACGTTGTAATCCTCTGGCAGCCTGAACCCAGCTCTCTGCACCATTTCACGTCTGCCCACCCTGACCACACCAAGCCACACGGGGCTCTGACAGCATCATGCCCTCGGAGTCCTCATGCGCTTGGCTACGGCTGTTTTGAGGTGCTGATTCTTCCGAGAATAGTTTTTGTAATGTGTGTATGTCGGCATATGTGCCAACTACCACATCAGTGTGCCAGCTGGACAGTGGCAGTGAGACCTGTAGCTGTACCACCAAACACACACATGCACACACAGACTCATGCTGGCATGCTTGTGTCGTCTCCTCTGCCAGTCATGCAGATTTGATATCATGTAATAGGGAGAACAGTCCAAATCATGCCAAAAAACAGCATCTAGGGAAATACAGTTTGTATGGTTGGTAGAGCCAGCACAAAACACAGCTTTACTGTGGCTGCTGTCCCTAGATTACTTGGAATAGGTTAATTCCAGATTAATAGGATGATGATAATCAAGGATTATGTTCGCATAATTGTCTGTTATTTAAGAGGCAACTGAACAACAGTCCATGTGATTAAAAATAATCCATACTACATAACATACTGTGTATACTATATATACTAATATTTTGCATGGTGTACTGTGTTTGCAGAAAGTTGTGTATTTTACCATTCTGTAGTAACAGGAAAAGATCAAAGACTGACTTTGGAAAGCTAATGCTAAAATGTCTGACTTTGGTGCCTCCGATTGTAGTATCCATCCCAGGACACTGAGATAAACAGGCTGAAAACAACACGTAGACTGCACCAATTTTCTCTGGTACTGTCAAATTATTCTATGAACAAAAGCTGACAGTATTCCCTGTGAATAATTTGCAATAAGCTATTATCCTCTACACATAAAGAAAGCTAAATGTTTTGCCAAAGATTTTCCTGGAGCTGTCTCACCACCATCTGCAGTTTGTTTTTAATTCCAGCTGTGAGTAGCTCATTTCCTTAATTCATAGCATTGAGGGAAAATGGCACCCATCAACGTCACTCTCAAAACTCAAGTGAACCTTTGAGTATACTTGTTTTTGTCACTTTTCTCAATGTAATTGTACTATATACTCACAACTTAAGGAATTGAGACATAAGCTACAGGGTATCTGCTGGAAAAGTATAAAAGTATAGTCTTAAAAGTACTGAATTTCCTCAACAACAAAAAAAGGCCTTAGAAGGTATTTAAAAGTCTTACATTTAATTTACAAAAGTCTTAAATACTTTCTCTTGCCTGCTGTAGGCAGTAATGTCAGTTATTAAATTTTTTGTTTTTGTATCTGATTGTGAGCTGTCGGGCGATGTAACACATTTATGAACTAAAAGTTGGATTATATTGGCCGTGGGTTGTGTGCATAGGAGGCTGAAGTCAATCCTTTTTTGTGGAGTTTCGGTCAGCACCATCAGACCTGTAGCAAACACTCCCACTACTGTTAGCTACAGTAGCTAGGAAGCTCATCGTCTATTATTCATTTAAAGGAATTAATAATTTTTCATTGGTTAATCCCCAGCCATCCATTTTCTGCCATTTATCTGGGTCCAGGTAATGTTAATTTAATTAGTTATGTAATTAGAAATTATTGTTAGAAGTAGTGAAAAAAATGTGCTATAATATTAAATAATTAAATAATTCTAAGCCTTATTGGCCCTGCTGGTTTTTCATCATATTTTCATACTTTGGCCGGTATGACCATGAAAGAGGTATTAAATTGCGTTTTGTGTGGGATTATAAAGGTCTTAAATTTAACTTGCTCAGCCCTGCAGAAAGCTTGAACTAATAAGAAGTTTGATGAAACAGTAAATTAAGGCCTGTTGTGAATGTGTTTTAAATTCGTGAAGTAATTGAGGCAACTACACTCTTTATCATTTGCTCTGCACTGGCTTATGTGCCATGTGTAACAGCAATTTACATTTCTCTGGATATTTTCATGGATGACAGCCTGTGATACAAAGCCAATTAGAAACCTAACAGTTACAGTAACAGTACTGCAGAGTAGTGAAACAACACCTTCATTTCACTGGTGTTGTGTTGCCATGGAATTTCTCACCTGTCACCTCCCTTCACTTTGTGTTTCCGTTGTTATTCTCCCATGTTTCTTTTTTCTGTCTGTTCATCCTCCCTCTGCTGTCCTTCTGTCTCTCAAATACTACCACTCTTCCTCCCTTCTGTCATGCTCCTTCCTTTATTCTTTCTGTCTCCCTTTCACACACCCTGTTTCTCGTGCCAGGATGCGACGTTGTGTTACATGCATTCTCCATCTGTCTCCTGCCCCCTACTCCCAACCTCTTCCGTCTCAGAACAAAAACACATCGGTGAACATGCTGTGCACATGGATTCAAGCCATTAAGTGCTTTTTTGCCTTGCTTGTTTGGGTAACGATCCACAACACTGGTTTTGAATAGAGCATTGAGTAGTACTTCCAGAAATAGTGACAAAAGTGCTGTTACTTTTTCGGAAACGGAAGACTTTTTCCAGAATCAGTACTTGTATCTGCAGTGTTTCATGCTATAATTACTTTCAGCAGCTTGCTTGAAATTCACTCTCATTAATGAAATTTCCTGTTTACTTGTTTGTGTACACACGGGTTGTTTGTCATGCATTACGCCAGAAAATAAAAATACTTTTCCCGATGATTAAAGATTGTTACTCGCTCTATTCGTGGCTGCTAACGTGTCTGAACATGGCAACAAAACAAATCCAAGGGGAAACATCTGTGGCAGAGCTGTGTGTGTCTTTGATTTCACTTTATAATAAGTTTCAGTGGAATTTTGATGAAAGTAATACCCAAAACAAAGAGAATTTGTAGAATTATTTTTAGTCATTTTATTTATACATACGTACACTGTAGAGTAGTTGAAAGACCATAATTCTACAAAGAGAATTTGTAGAATTATTTTTAGTCATTTTATTTATACATACGTACACTGTAGAGTAGTTGAAAGACCATATGAAGCATTTCTTGCAGAGCACTAAAGTCAACTCAGTATCAGCCTAGTCTTCAAACAAGTCTTTGAGGTGGTCTTAATAATCTGACAAGCTCTCCCTCTTTCTCATAAAGCTTTTGCTGCTTGCTTTGCTTTGGTTCTACCTGTTTAATGCTGTTGTTACTGGCTGTGTTGTTAATACAGATGCAAAGTAGTAGTAGTAGTAGTAGTAGTAGAAGTAGCCGCTGGTTCTGGAAGTAATCCTCCCCACTTTAAATTCCCATTTGAAGGTTTTCTTTTAAAGATATCCTCAATGTTTCTCAACTTAGAAACACTGGAGTCTCCTGTATAATTTAACAATACTGTAGGTTTATTTCATGGCCACTGTCCATTGTTTCTGTATGGCGGACGGCTCTAAACACTACCATGACCACTTTGTGAAGTGATCTAAATTTCTGAATGAATCATGTTTCTGCAAAGCATAATTTTTAGGTTGCACTCGCCGTTAGTGGCACATGCAGCAGAATTCTTAAGCTTTGTGAACTGATGTTTTTTTTTTAATCAAAATGCACCTTGGGAGTCGAGGTTGACTTCTCTCCTTACATCTTTATGTACACAGTATTTTCTAACACAGTTGCTCCTCTTTTTGATGAATAAATCGTGAGAGAGTCTCCCGCGATCCAAACCTCGGAAGTGCTCCAACTGTGAGTCACCGAACACTGTCTTTGCAGAAAATGCACAGGACTTCCAAAGTAATCCTCCCACTTTGCAACTCTATTTCTTTCTTAACTTGTGGGATGTGTATGCCATATCCTCTCTGTTGGTTGGCATTACTTCATTACTACTTTTTTAAAGCACACCATACGTTTTTATTATCAGTTCACTTCACTGCAAGAGAAAAGTACTTTTTTTTTTTTTTTGTCAAGGGAATGTTGTTATCCCTTAAAAATTCAGTCACAGAAAAATTTGGTTGGACTATTTTAGAAAAATCTCTCGTGCTCTCAAGGAAACTGCAGAACAGCAACCTTTGTAATTCAAGACCAGTTTCACATGATCCTTTTTGTAGAGTTCATGTTTCCTTTTTTGCATCTGGATTTCGTCTTCCAGCAACATGGCTTGTTACAACAGCGCTGTCAGTTTGTGGATGGCGCGGCGTCCTCTGCAACCTTTTGCGCTTTCTGTTTGTGGGCTGTGAATACACCACGGTTAACCCTTTGTCTCTTGTGCATTAATACACACCCACACAAACAGATGATGGGATGTTTTGCGTGTGGAGGAGATTCTTAGATACCAGTAATCCTCTGATCCAGTAAATGCACACACTTACATGCGCGCACACACACACACACACACACACACACACACACAGCCTTTGCCACGAATGATTTTCAGAGGACAGATCCGCAATGAGGATTCTTGAAAAGAGGTGGCAGAAAAGAGGAGGATGACAACATGAGGACAAAATGAAATAAACAAAGGGAAAGATATTGTAGAAGGAGATGTTTTGAAAAAATGCATTGTACTTATTGAATGCTTGACTTGAAGACTTTTTTTCTTCCACTCTTTTCCTTTCTCCTTGTCCTTCACACACATTTTCCTCCCTCTTATTCCCTCCTCCCATCACACCTCGTTTTCTCTGTCTTCCTCTACCTCCATCTCTTTTTCTCTCTTTCTCCCCTTCTCTGGAAGAATAGCAACTACAGTCCACAGTTGCTAGAGGAACTTGTAAATGAGAGAGAGAGAGAGAGAGAGAGAGAGAGAGAGATTAGGCTAATAAGATTCAGAGAGCTGAAAGTCTCTATTGTCACAGAGTCTGTGTCAGTGGGAGGCAGGAGGAGAAGAACAATCTTTCCCTCCCTCTTTTTCTCTCCTTTCACTTTCCTTTCTCTAGTTTCCTTTCTCTCTCCTTTTTTCTTTCCATTTATTCACCCATCCTGAAGCCAAAGAACCAAACTCAATTATAAACTCAAAACGTCTCCCTGAAATCTGACCCTGGCACTGCTTCAGTTGTCACTTAAGTAACATGAAGGCACAAAAAGTCCCAGAAACAGGACTGCTGATTAACAACCAGCCTGTCGAGTAGTTTATGTCAGATGGCCTTGACTTTGTGAGGACACTGCAAGTCATGGTGTTTTGTGCATGGATTCAGATTTTAGAGGAAAAAGAAAATTGTTTAGCTACTGTGTGGCTGTCACAGACAGAATCAAATTAAATCACTTTTTTTCCCCCCTTGTTATTCAGATTTGATCCCCAGCACCTGTGCCGGAAGATGTTGGTGTTAATTAGCATTCAGTTATTGTGCATGGAGATGTAATAGTGGTGAGAAACAAAAGATTATATTGTAATCATTGAACAAAGACATCATTTCAAAGTTTGTCTTTTGTTGTTATGCATAGCACAGTTTTAAACAAAGCAGTAAATACAGTATTTAACAAAATTATGCCTTTTTTTTCTCCTGAAAAACCCTAATGTAGCCTAATGTGTCTCTATGCAGGCTAATTGTAGACTTGATTGCTCATACAATGTAGTTTAACAAGCTAATCAATGTAAAATTACATATAAAAGCGTACTTCTGATTTAGCATTGCACTTCTAAAGCATTATTGGACTCACGATTGATGGGCAAAAAGGATCAATATCGATGAAGCACAACCAGAGATATCGTCTTTTTATTCCATGCATTCTTCTTTTTGTTAAAACCTACATTACCCAGAATGCAGCTCAACCACCAACAGCTTGGTCTGAGATTCGGGGTGTCTTATGCTAATAGCGACTAATGTAGCCTTGAGCTGCTAGCCTCAAGCAGAGATGAGGAGCGGGCTGAGCTCACTTCTTTTTAACTCTTTCTAACCTCTAGATTTTTTTCATTTTCAAACTTGTAGTCTTAAGATCTGATCGATGCTGACTTAAGTGACATCACTTAAGGCAGTAACAAGCAGATACAGGTACAGGTCGCCTGGAAATGGGACATTTGTGCAACTATCTGAACAGCATAAAAAATCAGTTTATCATTGGATTAATCATCAAAATGTAAACATTCCAAATATTTGTCAGTTAAACCTTTAAAAATGTGTGGATTTGCTTTCTTTTATTTATACAACTTTTAAACACTCTAAATTGAATGCCTTATTGGCTGACAGGTAAACAAAATAAGCTATTTTAACACACAATATTTGGGCTCAAATAAATTGGGATCGCCATTTGTTGTTGTTTTATTGATAGTATGATTAATTAATAAAATGCAAAACGTAGTCCATAAATAAATAAATTATGAAAATACTCAAAGTTGCAGCCCTACAAGACATTCTGTAATTGGAACAGATTTTAGTCAGCGAATGTTTTCCTATAATTTAATATTTCTGATTTTGTTGTGGATCTCTCCGGGAAAGGGACCCGAGGATCGACCCAATCCAAAATGCGGTCGACCCACACAGACCCAGACAGATCGAGCACCAACAGTGGCAGCAGCATGTCACAACACCAGTTAACGTGCTCTTCACAGTTCACACCCTTGGTCTCACCTCAAAAAACAAATTTTTTTCCCTGCAATGATTGACAGTACAGACACATGATAGACATATTGACACACAGACCCGATATCTGCAGCAGTAGAATGGGGCCCGACCCAAAACAGATTAGACTGAATATAATTTGGACCTGGCCCTACTTATGTCTCGTGTCAAGTCTCGGTTACCAGGAACCAGGCGGAGAGTGAGCGTGAGTGATAGGAAGGGAGGGAGAGGTGTGAATGTTGTCTGTAATATTTTAGTGATCTTTCAGGGAAGAACAAATCAACAAAATGAGGCGGGAAGGGAGAGAAAGAGAAAATCTGTGAATGGATGTCACGTCACACAAAACCCTCAGAACCAACACTAGAGAGCTCTCATTTTTCTCCTATTTCTGTTTCCTTGTTGTCAAGTCTGACCCAGGCTGACTCACAGCCTCAAATAGGCCGACTCGCTCTGTGTGTGTGTGTGTGTGTGTGTGTGTGTGTGTGTGTGTGTGTGTGTGTGTGTGTGTGTGTGTGTTTGCAGAGTGCTTACTGCCTCAGGTCTGCTCTCAGTGCATTGTGTCGGTACATGTGCTACTAACCTAATAGCTCAGAGATTTGGTTCATTATTATTGTGGGGTGGGGTGTGTGTGGTGTGTATACAGTAAGCGTGTGTTTGTGTGTGGATGCCTGTGTATAGTGTATATTTGCAGACAAAGCAGTAATGTATCCCCCAAAGTGCAGTGGGTGTCCCAGATAGAGCGATCAAGCTGCGTGATTATAATGTATTACTGTAATATCACCACATAGATAAGCATGAGATATTACGTGTGTGTGCATGTGTGATAATTGCACTGCTATCAACCTACCACATGTTACAACTCTCATTTATCACTTCTTCTTCCACCAACATTAGTTCAAACCCACATTCTCCCTTTTTTCTTACATGCACATTTCCACCCCTGTCTCTTTTACTGGACGCACACACACACACACACACACACACACACACACACACACACACACACACACACACACACACACACACACACACACACACACACACTCTTTGTATTATTCATGTCTTCTGTGTCAGAGCAAAACAGGGTGATGTCAGTTGTTATTTTAAAAGGTTCCTGTACTCACGTCACAGGACTATTTGGAAGCTTACTGACCTCCTCCTGTCACCATCTTTTCCAATCAAAACAATCCGTGTGAGTTGAGCTCCACCAATTAAGCAGTGAGAGTGAACTGTATCACCTCCCGTGCAGGTGATCAGTGTTTCTCAGTTGATTTGAACTATTTGTTTCCAACAAATCCAGATCCTATTGTTTCTATCCCACACGACAGAAGAGTCGGCTGTCACACAGTACTGTATTGACGAGGTGTGTTGGTGGTAAATGAAATGCAGAAGACAAACATTAAGCAAACAAAACAGACTTCAATGTGAAGTTGGTATAATAGTTTACATAAGAGTACTGTTTATTTCTTGCCAAAAGATGAGAAAATTGAAAGCACTTTTGTGGCTGTTTGTTGAATACACATCTAGAGTCAGGAGGCGATTAGCTTAGCTTAGCATAAAGACTGGAAGCAGGGGGGAACGGCTAGCAATCAGAAATGAAATAAATGGCATTTTGTGGTTTTACTGGGGGTTATGTGCTGTAGCTGTCTTGACAAACAACAGTTTATCCATCCACCCAGCACTTCTGTGCAGTGTCTCAGTGTCATCTCATGGTTGACAAGACTCCTGGAAGTCACTGCACCCGGCTGCTTTTTGCCAAGAACATGTTACATACAACCACAAATAGTCGTTTCTACATTTCTGTTTGTGTACAGATTTAAACAAACAAGATATGTGTAAATAGGTGAGCTTTAGAGGTGCTGGTACTGTAAGAGTATTTTTGAACTTTGGACAGAGCTGGGTTAGCCGTTTCCCCCTGCTTCCAGTCTTTTTGCTAAGCTCAGCTCCCTGCTTTAGCTCCATACTGAACACACTGACATCATAGTGCTATCAGTCTTTTCATCTTAACTCTTGCAAAGAAAGTGAATAAGTTGAACTATTCCTTTTAAAACGATCGATGTTTGGCAGGTAACTCTCAAATATTGGATGGCTCTTCAACAGGACTTGAATGCTCCAACTAATGCAAAAGCACTGGTCCTTTAAACAACGATCTGAGTTTCGATCCCTGATGAGAAGTTTTAAGAATGTAAAGATTTTGTGCCAACACTTTGTACCTCTCTAGCATGGTTACCGGTTTGATTCACACTCGAGCCACATGTTACATTTTAGTGTAGTCGTGTTGCTGCATAATTGTTTGGATAGAGGCTTCTCTGAAAGCCTAGTTTTTAACCCTCAAGAGGAGTTGTACTAAACACAGCACTTTCTGATTCCAGGAAACCCAGTGTATACTGTACAACTACTAACTGAACACACAGTGATATTATAGTCAGGGAGCCGCGTCTGCTGCAGAGACACAGTGCACTTAAAACACACAACGTTCTCATTGCCTTGTACTGGATTCAAGACTTACTCTAAATAAAGCATAATATAGGTTTCTGAAGTTGGTTATTTGTTTAAATTTAGAGATGGTGGAGAAAACTGTATTTAATATGTGGCTTTAGAGAAGACGTCACTGTACTATTTACCTGGTACTCAATGGTAACTGCATGAATTAATTAAATAGTTTGTGTCAAAATACAACAACAACACAACTTATGATCTAAAAATAGCATCTGTTTGTGCTAGAATTTAGTATTTTCTGTCATGGTGTCTTTCTATCGCTGTCTGGGAGCCAGCTAACAGAATTCTGAGACAAGATGCAAACACCATGTTCCACTTACTGTCTCATTAGTGAGGAAGAGGAAAATAAAGAAACCGAGACATAAGTGTGGATGAGAGTGAAGAGGACGGAGGGTGACGAGCAGAAGTGGTCAGGGGAGAGGGCTGTTGGGACTATTTGCATTCAGCTCTTGTGGTATGATAAAGAGGTGTGTTATGAACATGTAACCTTGTTGGCATCGATCATACTCCTCGCCTGTGCAGCCTGTGTTGATTGGAGGAGACCTCTCAACACAAAGCTCATACGTCAATGCTAAGTGGATTATTAACTCATACACCTGTGATGGCCTCATCTCTCTCTCTCTCTCTCTCTGCAGTTTCTTACTGTGTTCTCATATATATATCATGCAACACAAGACATGCATTATTTGTACTTTTGATCAATGGAAACAGAATAATTTGTCTGGTAGTTGTGATCATCTAAATTTCTTAAAGAATATTCTGTTATTCTATAGTTGTTGGTTTTTTTTTGCATCAAATCACACGGAAAGACTTACCGACTTCCCTACCTTGTCTTTAGCACTTAAGGCACCAGTATGCTTAAATAAAGTGCTTGTCTGAAACCCCCTCACGCATCTTTTAAATTTATATTCAGTATTTGTGGTGTCAGTGTTTGCTTAGAAGCAGGGTAATACAATCTGTCCACCTAAAATTATTGATTACTCACAATTACAACTAACAACAAAGTGCAGTACCTTCTTTATAGGTATGTAACAGGTACATCCTTGATCAAATGATCCTCTCTATCTATAGATTTTTAGTGACAAACATCATGTAATATGTTTGGTTTTTTTTCTTTTAAACACGCGATGCTTTGTTAATTAACTAATGAGTTATTTTTCTGACTCTGACATTGAAGAAAAACATGCACTAATGAGTGACATTGTGCATCTCGCTGCGAAATGAGTGCTCAAAGTCTGGTTTGTTAAAATGAGCGTTATGGTTGCAGGGCTTTGGTTGGAGCCCAAACAGAAAAGCTTGCTCATATATTTTAATGATCCTGGCTCCCTGAACGAGGGGCTGTATTTACCGTCCTGGCCAGGGACTTAAGCCAACCCTTCTTTTAAATTAGTCTGAACCCGCAATCTCATGCACACAAACACACACACACACACGCTTAGTTAGCATTTGATCCATCAGTACTCAAAGGAATGATGGATAGATTTGTAGTGATATAACATATGGTGCGGCTTCATCATTGAGCAGCGTAATTACCTTTCATGTTGTGTTTACACTGACTGACTTCAAAGTCTTTGTTTGTTTTTTAGGAATATATGTTTTCCAAAGCCTGTGCATCTTATTAAATGCTGCATTATGCAGAGCGTATCCCTTGAAACCATTATTTCTGCGCACATTGCTTTGATACACGTACAGTATTGCTTTGAAGCCAACAGCTCTCTCTCTCTGTCCCTCACTCCCTACATCCCTCGGTCCCTCTCTTGCTTTCTTTCTTCCCGTCATCTGTTTTTTTTTTTCTTTCCATTTCTTTTTTATCCTCTGCCTTCTCAGTTATCCGCTTCATCTCGCTAACTCTTTCCTCTTTCCTTATTTCCTCAGTGGGGCGTTTGTTGATCGAGTTCAGCTCCCAGATGACGATGGAACGAGTGCAGAAAGAAAACCCCAACGTGACGGAGGGAGGCCGCTACACGCCTCCTGACTGTCGGCCTAGATGGAAGGTCTGTATATAAGTCGTTTTTAACATATTTTAAATAAAGTACGTATACTCACACATTTTATTATAAAAGCCCATATCTACCAGTATAAAAAATAAAAGAAATGAGAAGACAAGAAGTTATGCATAATAAAAATTTAAAGACTCATGGTAAGTTTAAATTATGAGTTACTAAGTCAAATATAATGTATAATTTTGACTTACCATCTCATAAGTCAATTTTTCATATTTACCTTTTGCTGGCAGAAATGGGCTTCCATATTTTGTCTTAGTATTGGGTTCAATTTAGTGGTCACTTTTTTCACAGTAAATGTGGCGACATATAAGTGTTTCAAGTCTTTCTCCTCTAGATAACATTTCACTAAAGTCAGGGTGCTTCTTTTAGCAGCGAAGATTACACCAAAATAGGTGCACTCATCACATTGCCTAACTATACAGAAACCAAGGTCAATTTGCTGCCAGTCTTCATCTGAGTGCAAAATTACTGTGAATTTCCACGGTGAGTTACAGTTCAACCTTGGACTGTTTGGACAGCTCAGAGCGACTCACTCACTCAGATAGAGGACGACCTCAAATCTGCAATGCCATTGAGAGCTCCTTCCTTGAGCTGCTTCAGTCATAATGAATGAGAACCAATTTTATGTACACTGCGACATTAACCAGGGAAATGATTTTCTGGTGCAGAACAGTTCACCGTAGGATGAACCAAATCTCGTTTTAAGCATAATACTCAAAAAAAGAGTCTTTGGAGATCTGAAAGAGAGACTGCCTCATAATCTTTGTTCACGTCAACAGAAGTTTCAGAAAAGTTGCACCTTGACTTATTATACTTTGTTTTCTTTGCCAGCATTGATTTAATTCTGCATTTGAATGGTTCTCCAACCGAAATGTGGTAATGTTTTGTAGCAAATGTTCCCGTTGAATGCAAACAAATTACCAACCGAAACTATCATTGTTGTTTAGGTGGCCATCATCATCCCGTTCCGTCACAGAGAAAACCACCTAAAGTACTGGCTCCACTACCTCCACCCTATCCTCAGACGGCAGAGGATTGACTACGGCATCTACATCATCAACCAGGTAGATCATGCGAGACCACCTCAGCCTGAATGCACATACACTGCAACTACCCATTATTTTCATCATGGGTTAATCTGAGGATTTGTAGCATAACCTTGTAACATAAAATTGCATGTGAAAATAGAAAATAGTAAGGACTAAAGGAAAGAAAGTGAAGGCTGACTGGCCCGAGTCGGCCTCCAGTGGCTAGTTCAAGCACAGGCTCCACAAGAGGCCAGCCCAATGGTGTACGTTGAAGATGTCCTTGTGGTTGTCCAAAAAAAAAAATGATCTCAAAGTAGAGCCTTAACATTTCTCAGCAAAAGACAAGTAGGCAAACGGGTGTAGATTCTCTCTCAGTCCAACTGTAGCTCAACATAGTTGATGCCCCAATGCTGTGACTGCAGCAATCACATCTTGTGGGATGGGTGTTAGAGATGGGAAAGATTCCTATGTTAAGGACTTGCAGGTGTTGACCTCATCAAGACGGTTGTATGATCACAGAGTTTCTCGTGTGAGGATTAAAATACTGTCATTGACAATATACAGGGTTCGTACGAAGTCTTGAAAGTCTGGAAAATGCTTAATTTTAGCTGTTATGTTTTCAAGGTTAGGAATATGCTTGGATTCGAATATACTCCCTGAAAAGTGCTTGATTTTCAACATAATCTGGTGTTTTATCATCTACACAGTCACTCATGTAAACCAAAAATATTTTAATATTTGAAATGAAACTATCCCGTCATCATATTTGTTTGTTGTCTCCTGGCATTTATAGTAACATTGTTGATGTGATAATAAAGGCTTCGAGAGTCTGGAAATTTTTGGTTTAGGTACCTTGAAAGTGCTTGAAAAGTGCTTGAATTTTACCTGAATATAACACCATTAAATTTGGGTTTAATTTACACTGAATGTAGGTCTTTGGCTGATGTGAGGCGTCCATGTTTGTTTGCATCAAGTCGGATATATAGGAGCTTTGGATTGGTTGATCTGGAAGTTGACTTGAACGCTATTTGCAAGTCAGAAACTCACAATTACAATAACCCTGTTATGACATGAATGCAGCATTAATACACCTGGGTTAATTGATAAGCCCTGCCCACTAACAGCCTACTACTCAACCTAACATAATCGATTCATTGTTTATAGGATGTCAGAAAAGTAAAAAGTGAAAAATGGCCATCACGATATCCCAGAGCCCAAGATGATGTCTACAAATTGCTTGTTTTGTCCAACCAGCAGTCCAAAACCCAAAGATATTCAGTGATATAAAACAGAGAAAAGTCAGAAAATCATCACATTTGAAAAGCTAGAACTAACAAACATTGGCATTTTTACTTTTACTTAATAAATAACATTACCGATTAATCATTTATTAAAATTGTTGGTATTTAATTTTCTTTACTAACCGTTTCATTACAACCAGGAAATCTTCCTCAGTTCACAGAGAATTAGAAATGATCACGTCATCTCCATCAACATTCAAAATCTTCAAATTGACTGGCTTTCTCAAGCTCCAGTATGAGACGGGATGTAAAGTAGGTCATGGGCAAAAAAATATTGATAATTGTTGCTTGCAAAAACCTCCGTTTTTGATAAACTGTATTACAGGCCAAGTAAAAGGCTTTAGGTAAATCTTGTTGCTAGCTCAAATTACTGTATGACAAGAACTAGACATGAACTAGATCTGTCAGCTCATGTTAACTCCTGAGTAGTGAAAGAATAATTAGAACACTGTTGCCACCATCAGGTATTTCAATTCATTAATATAGTGGGGAAAAAGTCTGTTACTGCATGTAGAATTTGAGAACAAGTCAATTTGCAGGTGCTTAAACCCCTAAAGGCTGCCGTCCCTCTTTTCCCATCCCCGCCTGGTCTTCTTCGACTGCTTCTTCTTCTGACAAAAACCCATCTGCAGTGTAAATCAGCATCATATTTACTTTCACTGCGCTCAGTTCAGTAGAAGCACAAGGAGCTTGATTTTCTAAGCAATGTTGTGAGAGTGTGTGCGAGTCTTCCACGCTGCGTTGGGTGAGAGTTCTTCTTCTTCTACATTATCGGTAATGAGCTCTCCTTTCTGCCCTTTCTCTCCCTTGTGGGCCTTGCGCAACGCCTTAATCACTCCCCCTGTGGAACAGACCTTTGGTTCCGCCTGCCCTGCTGTGCTCTGCTCTTGATATGGCTGTGTTCCAGTGTCTTACTCTCTTGCTTTCACACTTGTACACACACACACACACACACACACACACACACACACACACACACAAACACACATTCTCTGAGCATCTCTGAATCTTTCTTATCTCAAATGTAATGCTGTTAGTGAGGCTGAGGGTGTGTAGAGCTGTTAGAGTGGGCGCAACATTCGGAGCATTTTTTTTAACCTAACCTTCCTTTTTCCTTTTATTCCTCTAAGAATGGGCTTGGCTCAACTCTCACTGAAATTTCCATCATCGCTACAAGACTTTATATACTTTTTCTTTATCTTCAGTTTTATCTCGAGGCAGTGTAGCTTTGCTCAGAGGTCTCGGCACAAGCCGTGTAGTTTTAATCTGACTTATGACTTGTGTTACATTAATTTCATTTCTGTTTCCCACTTGTCTCCAATCAATCTAAACTTGAGAGGTTCTACACAAGTGAAAAAAAAGAAAATAATAATAATAATGATAACAATGAAACTGTATTTATTTAGGCCCTTTCAAAACAAAGTATCAAAGTGCTTTACATGGGAAAAACAACATTAAAACAATTAAGCACTGCAATTCACTAAAACCAGGCAAATTAAAGTACAGAGAATAAAACAGAGTAAAATACCAAACAGTAGAATATACAAATAAAGCATATTAAAACTGGAAATATAAAACTTTTTGCTAACATTAATAAAAGCCACTTTCTGAAGACTGAAAATGGCTGTAAATATTACTGCCCCAAACTGTGTATCCTGTGTTGTATTTACTCCGACCAACAGAAGTCTTTATGTAATGCCACGAGATAATATCATTTCACAGTTGAGCAGTAGAGCTGCTGTTGCATCTTCTACTCTTTCACCTGCACTTCAAACAGACACTGATCCGCTGCCTGGCTGTAATTATCTGTAAAACTATCATAATTTTCACCACTCTATGATTTAGAAGTTCAGAGAGGGCTTTGTTTGAAGTGGAAATTACTCGTGTATTTTTAAATGCATTTGAACTTGTTGAGATTCTGAGAAACCGAATATATTCTCTCATGTAACCAGCTATGCAGGTGCATTGTGTAATGGGGTTAATTTCTGCCTCTCGTTCTTGGACAAGTTTTGAACTGACCCAAAGATCACCAGTGATTTTAAATACCACAGCTGGAGGTATCTACTTCACTTCCACTACAAGTAATAATGGCTGCTGAGAGTTCCCCTCTTTACAACTGTTTCCAAAAAGACTGACTCATCAGCAACTGCTTAGGGGTAAAAAAAAACCTTTTAGCTTCTCCTTGATTGAAATTTAGATTTCATACTAATTGGTAAGGAAGGGCATCTTGAGGTTATACATTTTTTATTCAGCAGTTTCTTATCTAATATTATCATTGTGTCATTTTGCAATTAGCTCCAAATCTGAGCACTGCTACTGCACTTTTAGTCCCAGGATTTATGTTAGAATTGAGCTCAGGCCAAATGCTTCCTCCCAATTAGTCTGAAAGGTTAAATAGGTGGATTTATAAGTTATCCGAAAATGTGCAGTATTGATGCCACCTATAGTGGAGTTTTTATGCTAACAGCGGATCATACTTAGGATCAGTTTTATTTCTAGAAGCTTGATGGATATGGCCTCAAATTAGAAAAATGAAAAATCTGTACCTTAAGGCAGCCCTAACTGTTTCCTTAATAAACAACATGAAACAAAAGAAACAGCAAAACTTAAACAGGGGCATGTATTAAAAAATATACAATGATTTTTGCCTTTTATTATGTTTTCTTTACTGTTACTGACACCTGGATTTCCTTTAGAGAGGTCAGGCAGGACATGTGGATATCAAACTTCCAGATGAACTGACAGGAAGTCCCAAAAACAGACAGTGAAGCAGGTCGACTGCAAACAGGACGGACAAGCAGGCAGAGTGAGAGCAGGCGAATCAAAGCGACAGAGGTGGGATTTTGAAGACAAGAAGTCCTGATGTATCTGACACGACGGGCGATTAAACCTTTACACCCCGCGCCACTTTCCGAGACGACGGTGGAGAGCACTTTTCTATCGTGCTCGCTCGAGTGTTAAATGAGTGGAAGTCTGGAACCTTTTAACACAGAGCCACTGGAGGGGGATCGAGGTGTGTGTGTGGTGATAATTTCCCCCCTCCAGTCTCAGTCTAACAGATAATGGCTGTCATGTCCTTAGAGCCAAAACAGTTGTTTTGTGGGAAGGAAGGCCCACAAATGTCCTGGGTTTTCCTTTACTTCAGACACGTGCATGCCAAGACACACATGCATGAACACACACACACACGTATACAAATGAATGTCAGTTTCACACATAGGCTATACGAAGTATATGTATGTGAAGGCCTGTCTAAGTAATGTTACATTGATTAGCAGTGTAAAGATGACACCAAACTGATACGTATTGGAAACCTGATACAATAAGAGTCAGAGATACAACTACACTATATGCTACCTCCTCCCATTAACCCCCATTTATATTTTAAACTAACCATTGGGAGCATTGGAACTGGCCTGGGCTGCACCTACTGTTGTTGATTGATTAGACAATTACTATCTCGATAACCGATTAATTGTTTGGTCCTTTAAATGTCTGAATAGTGAAAAATGCCCGCAGCAATTTCCAAGAGCCCAAGTTGACGTCTTCAAATGTCTTGTTTTGTTTCAGTAACCCGAAGAATTCAATTTACTACCACAAAAGACAAAGAAAAGCTTTCAATCCTCATATTTGTGAAGCAGTTGTTTGGCATTTTTGCTTAAAACATGACTTAAACGATTATTCGATTAGCAAAATAGTTGCCAATTAATTTTCTGTCTGTCGTTTAAGCTCTAGTGTTTGCCAGGAAATGGTATGATGATAGTGATTTATTGATAAGGGCACAGGTCAGAGGTCACATCACAGTCTCAGCTCTCAAAGAGCACCACAAACATTTACTATTAAAACTGGCTGAATTCATATAAACATTGCTTCAGGTGAAGGCTGGTTTCTCTGCTTGCTGCAGCATCCTGCCGCCTTTGTTTTGCCTCAACCAGACATTCTTAAGCAGCTATCATCTCGCTCTGAAAAGTGGTGTTGCTGGTGAGGTACGGTGAGTAGGCGTTGCAGAGGGATCATGCGGAAAGTTATATAGCAACCTTGCTGTTCTGCCCTGCTGCTCTGTGTCCTCTCTGCCTGCCGAGGACCGGGGCCAATGTTTGTTTGTTGGCCATCGGCTCATCATGTAAACTGGAGGAAAGCCCAGAGAGCGACAGAACAAAAAGAAGAAAAAAGCAGGTGAGAAAGAGTGAGGGAGGGAGGTGGGTGAGTGACAGAAGTGATGAAGAAAGAAGAGCCATCTGCTGTTATGATTTTTATGGGAGCTTAAGGTCGATAAAAGCTGGATATCATTATTGATTTATAACATCTAATACTCTGCAGCTATAGGGGAAGTCTATAAGGAAAAAGTCACATAATATTCTGGCTTTTCTCATTTCTTCTCTGATATCTGCAGTGGTGGAAGAAGTACACAAATCCTTTACTTAAGAAAAAGTTATTTCAAAAAGTAGAAGTACAGAAGTATTATTAGCTAAATATACTTAAGGTATCAAAAGTAAAAGTAGGGGTTCTCTAGTAAAATGGCCCATGTGACTGATATATTATCATATATAACATTATTAGATTGTTAATACTGATGCTTCAATGTAAGCAGCATTTTACTGCTGTAGCTGGTGGAGGTGGAGCTATTTTTAAATTTAACTTTATATACAGTTATAGTTTAATCTGATGGTTTCTAACCTATGAGTCCAAAGGGTAAATCTGAAGGGCCTTGAGATGATTAATGGGAGAGAAAAGAAGAAAAAGGTGCTGCTTCATAAATTTGTATTCATCTTTTGGACTTTTGTTCTAATCTTTTTGAGAAATATTGGATACTTTTACCTCTTTGGGCCTCGAACAGTTATTAAAATAAAATCATATGACAAGTTTGGAGGGGAAATCTCTCTTGCTAACAACTCATAGACATCTGAAACGTGTCAAAGGGCCCCAACACTGCTTTTTTTTGCAAGAGGTCACAAAACCTCTTGGAACCACTTTACACATCGTCTGTTTACAGGTGCAACTGCATATGTGAAAAAAAGTTGTATAAAGGCTTTTGTGGCTCCAGTCCATATGCACAATATGCATATTGTATACTGATAAAGAAAAATACGCTGTTTAGGCTGCAACTCTAATATTCTGAGGTGCTTTTGAGTCTAAAGTAGTCTTAATCTCTATTTTTGTGGCATTTTTGCACCAGCAGAAAAGCGAGAGGATAAAAAGGAAAGCAGGATAAAATGCAACGTACTGACATCTGGTGTCAACACACACAACAGTATAAGCTTCCGCTGGGCCCCTTGCTCCACTAATCCACCAAGATATGACCCGCTACCCCCTTTCTCCTTCTGCCATCGGACACACACTCGGACTTTCTAGTAACTCCTCAGCATCTGTCTAGACTCTCTGGTTGTGTTGTAGAGGAAGGAGGATCCAGTCAGCCTTTTACGCAGTTTGTTTCTTCTTATTTGTGTCTACACTTCAGCTCCAGCAGTGTCCAGCACTGAGTGGACACCGAAGGATCAGGGTGGATTTTAAGCCCTGTGTGTTACTGTCTGCATTTGTTTGGGCTTTGTGGTGAAGGTCACATTAAGGCGGACCAGGCAGTTCATTGGTCTTAGAATGGCCAGACAGGCAGCCAAGTTTGTGTGTGAGAACAGGCTTGTGTAATGCCAGCAAACCAAACTGAAGCAAAAAATGCTACACGACTGTAAAGGAATTTATCATCCATTGCTTTTCACTTCTTTTTTTTGTCTTTTTTTCCTTGAGTTTGCAACCTACCAATGTTTTTTTATTTCATATTAGAAGCCAACTCTATTAGACGGGATGGTTGCTATCTGATCAGTGCTTTCATGCTGGAATGATTAGCTTGCTATGCTATGGTGGTGCAACATAAACTGAACAGGACTCGGACTTGCAATACAGTATATCAGGGCTGCAGCTAACAATTATTTTCATTAGTCATTCATTACGGTTTCTTAAAGGGGAACTTTTTTTTTTTATCCACCCCACATCCCAAAACCTTAATATTGTACAGTTTCTTCACAACTGACAAGCTGCAATGTAGGAATTTTTGGCATTTTTCTTGAAAAATTACTTAAACAATTATCAAATATCATAATACTTGCCATTATTTTACTAATCTATTGCCAAAGATTACTTTTAAAAACAACAATAATTGCAATATTTAAGGTGACAGAGGGACAGAATGATAGAAAATGTAGTCTATACATTTAAACATTATATTATATTACACTTCTTTTTAAAGAAATTTAGAAATTAGGGCTGGGTGATGACTTTAAGAGCATAAGGACATCACACTGCCATGGTGCATAAAATTACTGACCCTATAGCAAAGCACGCTATATGTCTGTCTTTGTATGTGTGAATTTGGTAACGAGTTTCAGTTTGATACATAGAAAGAGTGCGACTGGAAAATCCATTCGCCAGCATAGAATATTCAATCCATGGTACTATTTATCTTGAGTCGGTATTAACAATTTTTTATTCAGGTGATAGACGGAACAAAGCCTGTTTAATTATAACATTCATTATTTTCTTATCTACTTGGAAAGAGTGCAGGCCTGGGTGAGATATTTACACATAGATCTCTTAGAATAAAGAAAAGGCTGTGCCAGACCTTTGGGTTTTTTTTCTGTCTTTCATTCTCCATTTCTCTCTCTTTCACTTTCACCACCTCTCCAGCCCATGCATGGTTAATGCACTTTCTACCTTCTGCTACTAGAAATTGAAAATGTTAAAAAAGAGAAAAGAAAATGAGGGAGTTCTTGTGCAGTTGACCAGGGAATAAGGTATTGATCTGATGAGCAACAACTCTGTTCCTGTCCTCCTCCTTCTCCTCCTCTACCTTGCCCCCTCTTAAACTTTATGTCTCAGTGTTTGTTGGAGCATTGTTACTGTTTTGTAGAGGAACTATACAGTAAAATAATGTTCTCATTTGTTCTGTGCCCTTAGACCCCATTGAGTTCCAGGTGCAAAGTGCTTGATGTGATTGCGTTAGCCTGTGCTGTGTTGAATTATAGATTAAGCTGCAAACTCCTTCTCTCTTCTCACAGCAACTCAAACCTCCAGAACTGTTTTTTTAAACTACTCGCACCTTCCAGTTGCATTGTACTAAATGCACAAAGCTTTCTGAGCACTTATTGTCAAAGGTAAAAGTAGCAGAATGTGGGATGTCTACATGACTGTAGGTCCAGATTAACACCACCTACAGTGGATCGTAGAGAGAGATTTTTGTATTGGCAGAGTAGGGATTTCTGGCACAACTTCACCTACTTCCAAGGTGCATGGAGAGAAGGGGAAAAGTCTGAAGAGGTCAAAACTCCAGCAACATTTGCAATATACAGAATAAATGTCTGACAATAAAGTTGTCCTCTATACTACAAGTCTATCTGACTTTTTTTAAGTTTTGAAAAACAAGTAAACCTTAAGCTGAAATTATGGCCAGCTGTCTTGCACTTTGAGCTGTTCCATGGTCAGATTTAGCACATGGCTGCTGTCAAAAGATCTGTTATTAACTGTAGTGAGAATAATCTTGGGGTTGTGGCTAAAGCTGTGACTAAGACTGTGCTGTGATATAAAATTGAGCTTCGCTACAGAACACACAGACCATATCGCCTGCATCGTAAATATATGTATATGTATAATTTTTTTCTTAGAATTGCATGAAGTAATGCTTCCTTTCTCTCCTCTGGTCGATACATTTTGGTCGTGTAGAACGGCAGATTAAAATGTGTAGTGTGAGTTAACACAATGTGCAAGATTAATGCAAACTCAGTGTCTGCAGAGCTTAATGCAGATCCAGTCCATAGAAATAGTTAGTTTTAATCAATATGACAAGATTTTAAAGATAAGTTATAACTGCAGTGATGGAGCTCAGTTTTACTTTAGATGAATGAATGACGTTTTTATTATTCTGACGTGCATACAACTATGTTCAGCTTGCTTACAAGCCACCATCAATTCATATAAGCCAGATCCAGAGTGCTACATGTAGTACATTTACAAGACAGACTCCAACATCTTTCACAATCAAATCTTCAGACCTTCTTTTGTCTACAGCAACATTCATAAATCACTGTCAAAAACATTTACGATAAAATACTAGTGAGTTCAGAATAACTGAACTGAACTCATTAAACACATCACCATTAAACAACCATTCACATTTTTAATCCACCAGAATATTTCAGGGGGTTTTGTCAAGCCATTTCATGGAAAATTAACTCTTAAATCATTAAAGTTTGTTCAGTACAAAAGAAAAAATGACTCACTGTCCTAAAATCCTAAAAAAAAACCACCTTAAAATCAGTCAATTTAGCAGCTAATCAGCCACAATAATTATTGATAAATCACAGAAGACCTGTCAGAGACATTTGACAAGCCCAGTATACACATGCATCTTTTTTAGTGCTTTCAATAAAAATGCTAAACATTAGCTGCGTGTTTACTTGGATAAAGTGCACGGACGTAATTTGAAACATGGTGCAACAGCGGACTGACATTTCAGCATTTTAGTGATGCATAATTTAACGTGCCTTTCTTCCCTCAGCTTCCCCTTCAATTAAGCGTCCATTAACACCGAGCTGTTGAGACAGCAAAGGAGAGTGAAAGAAAAGACAAATATGGTCCCTACTCGCACATTATACTATACAGTATCTGAGGCCGTTGTTGTACTTATGGAGTTTTGTCTCTCTTTTTATACTCAGTTAAAGTTCTAGTCAACTTCATTGTCCCAAATGGGCGACAGGAGCTGCAGCAGGCATACAAAATAAATACACAACACTCCACATAGGCCCAAGAGTAAACAGTACAAGATGTACAAACATAAAATGACTCAAACCAATATTTAGAGTATAGAACAGCAGGCTTGGCTGTCATAAAGGCACACACACTGTACAGTAAATGTAAATATACACGCTAATGCGACACATCGACAAGAGATACATGTATGTGTACATCATCTTCTGTGTCTTCATCATCTGCAGGACCAGCATGTTGGTGCTTCATCCTGGGAGCGGAGATTACACTGAGGATGATGCTTTACTCTGTAAACACTTCAATTTAAACATTTTTTAACTCATACACTCCAACATGAATGAAAATACTACAGTGATGGCGGTGGCGTCGGCTCACAGAACATCTGACATGGGGTAAACATTTAAACACAGGATCCAACAAAGCCGGACCAGCTATTTATTACTGGCAGTTAAGATGGATGGAGGATTTTGTCTAAATGTTAAAGAAATATCTTTAAGAAATTATTACAAATGAGAACACATGCATTAAAATGATTGATTAATAGATGAAATTAGGTCTTGAGGATGTGTGTAATATCTTTACCTAATAACATGTTGGGTTTTTTACTCCCTCAAACTCTGAAATCACCACCTTTTCTTTTTCCTCTCCCCCACCTCCACTCGGAGCCACAGGGTTGTGATATTTGGACAGCGGAGCTTCACCATTCACACTTTCCTCCTGTGCTGTCAGCCAAACAGCCAAACTTGATGACCTTGCTATTCAGAGAGCTGAGAACAGCTGTATGAAACCTTCTAACCACCTTGACAAGCCCTCGTTAAAACGGCCCGGAAATGTCACTCTGATTCAAACCCATTCGTTCCTCTGCTGTGGGTCTTGGTTCGAACCTAGAGGCCAGCTGGAGCCCTTGTATGTGGAGTTTGGATGTTTCTCCCCTTGTCTGAGACATGGAGGTAAATAGGCTCTAAAGAGAACTGTCCAGGTTGTTACCCCACCTCTCGTCCAATGTGTGCTGGGATAGTTTCCAGCCCCCGTGACCCTACGCAGAATATGCACGATGGGATTTTGGATATCATCATGTGAGAAATATCTTTACACTACTTTTTAAATACGAAATTAGCATTGCTTTTGCAAAAAGAAGAGTGAACAACAATCTTATGGAACATTAAAGTGCCCAAGATTATTTGTGTATTTGGAAACTAACCACAAAATATATCATCTTTCAAGGATGCAAAATCTGTTATTTTACTTTAAATAGGTGCTCCAGCAATTTTATATTGGACTCCCATAAATTTGGGGGAAGCTGAGAGAGAGAGATTTAAAAAAGAATGGTCAAAACACCATGCCCCCCGTGTGTGTAACACAGGCTGTCTGTTAAAAATCTCAAAGCCAGAGCTATCATTATTTTCTCAGACTTGATAAATCTCCTTCAGAGCCACAAAAGACACTGTGGCTCTGTAAAGACTCTGTAAAGGATTTAAATGATACTGTTATTGTCGAGGAGACATGAGCGCCAATCTGATGTCAGTGTGGGCACAGGAAATCAATATTAACGTGGCGTGCAAATGTAATAACAGCTAGCCACAGTGTGGATATGACACACATGCTAATCTCAGGTAGGCGACCTTTAGATAGAGAGATACAACTGAACAGATGAAAACAGAGAGCCTTTCATTGAGGGTTACGCTTAGACACATTATAAACAACCCACACATTTTTAATATTGAACCTTCACACCTCCCAATGTATTTTGTTATGAAGGCAAGCATCATAAAAAAAAAAGTTTTTTCTCTCTGTCTCCTCTTTGTTTCATTCTGCCATCCTTTGAGCCTACTAGGGGCAAGAAAAAAAGAGGCTGCACTAAAGATGGGTTATAATAATGTCGGCAGTATTAGAGATTACCAGCGGGGACAAGATCATTGTGTAAAACATACTGCGGTGAGCTATAAAGCACAAAAGTGGAATGGGAAAAAAAATACCGTTAGCCGTAATTGTTGAGAAAATTGCCCCAAAATGCTTCCCATTTATTGTCGGTTCCTCCTAATGGCTGTGCAGCGTGATTCCAAAGCACGATGAGGATAAGTGAGACTTCCTGTAACTTTCAATTCTATTATTGGAGGAGGGTTTTTTCTCTCATTTCTAGACAATCCTTTGTCAGCACTGTCGCTGTTTTTGAGAGGATGTGTGTGTCTGTTTGTGTGTTAGTGTGTGTGTTCCCAGTTCTCAAGCACATTAAGTTCTGCAAACCACAGCATCTCATCTGTGTGATAGTGTTGTGCTTCAGCATGCCAGTTGAGGCTTATAAGTACAGAATCATGAGCAAGTCCAGCTTTTCACATCATGCATTTGTACCAATAACACCTGGAGCTATTTACCATGAATTTATTAACATTTGATCTTGATGAAAAGCTCTTTCTTCTACAGAGGAACATAGTTAATAGTATGTTTGTGCAGTGGGCTTTAATGAAGCTAATCTGCATATGAATAAGATTTTGACAAATATTTTAAGTACTTTAGTTTACACAGAATCTAAACATATTGCTGCCAAGACGAGATAAATGAGGTTATTTATTTATTTTACTTTTGAATCTCGGTTCTGAGTAATTATATCAAGTACCTACAATGTTTTGCCAATATATTACACCGCTTTATTACAACTTGAATCTTATTTTTGTAGTTTTGACCATCATTTCCACCAATTATGATGAAACTGTATTCACCAAAGAAATAGCTGAGATCTGGGAACACTGCAACAGAGTTTTACCTAATAAAGGCTTTTTATCAATGTTACTATTACTGATAGGACTGATGCCCAAAACGAAAATAAAACCCAAGTTGTAATAAACGTCATTATTCTTAAGTAGTATACCAGTTTTGCAGGCGACAAGGTGAGGGCTGAGAAGCAAAGAGGTGGAAGAAACGTACAAGAGCAAAGCACAGGCCACATTTAGTTGTCAGTTTTGCATCGTAGTACGTTGAAGCCCCATCTCTTTTTGTTTAGAGTAGAAAATGAAACAGTTATATGTCTAAAGTAATATGCCTAATATCACCGGGTGTACAGTTTTCACAGTATTGTTTAATGCCCCCCTTGGAGAGAGCAGTGACCCCCTAGAAAAGTATTAACAGGCCTATTTAACCACCTCTCAGACAATCCTGGCTCAAACACTGATACATTATGGTAATGTGTGAGCGTATTCACTGTATATACATATATAAGACAGATCTGCTGTATTATATGTGGAGATAACATGATGTGGCATGAATAACAAATGGTATTTGTGTTACATATGAAACATTCTGCCTGTTACACACTTATTTTAACATTAAAACTCTCGGCACTTTGGCACTTTTTCAGTTGAACGTTTCTCTTTTTTTGGAGGAAAACTTGAAGACAAAGAGTTGAAAAGAAAGTTTTAATCAGTCACAAAGGACGTACAATATCATTTGTCAGACCACCTGCAAGTTCCTTGAAGGTTTCACATCTTCCATGCACTGCATCTGAGTGACCTGCTGCATGGTAAAGTTTAAAGTCGTATCTTGACGTCAAGGACAGTGCTGTTTCCATTTCTGATGATAGATGTATAAGCGGTCAATAATGTAGCATCCGCATGACGGGCCATGGGATGTAGTATGACAGCAGATGTTATCCAAAGCGATATAGAACCAATCCCTCTGAGCGCACTGACCTTCAACTTGTTTGTCTTTTCCTTCGTGTCAGCAGTCAGAGGATCTCTGAAATGACAAAAGGCATTCGACATCTTGATGAGGGAACCCAGGAGGATATGAGCAGGGATAAAGCACCATATTAAATCTGCAAGAAAAAAACATTCTGTCAATAGCAGCTAACACATCTTGGAAAATAAAACACATTGATTTGGCAAAATGGATCTGATATTGTTCTTCACAAGGTCTCAGCAGGAAAAGCCTGTTGTACTCGGAGCTGCGGCACAGCAAAAACTTCCTTTTGAAAAATTAAACAAAGAAAGGGAATTGTACTGAGTGTTGGCAGAGACGAGCATGCTGTCAAGATATCTGACATGACCTTCGCTCTATGAAAGACATCATTTTTTTTCAGTTATTCTGCATCCTTTTTCCTCTGTGGTTTTGAATAGAGGGAGTTGGAATAGAAAAGTTAGAAGTGAAGACTGACTTCGATTTGCGGTTGGCGAGGAAAGCAGAAAGAGACGAATCGAGAAAGTAAAGATGAAACTGTGGTTGTTCAAGGAGGTCTGAGTTATTTCTGCTTTCAGTTGGTGCTTGAATAAATAGAGTAACTACATTCTGTATGTAGAGTCAATTTGTGGTAGAATCACCTAAGAATGTTAATAAAATGAAAGATCATTTCACATCAAATGCACATGTGCTGGCCAATGTTTTTAAGTATTAAATTGATCTTTGACCATGTTTTGCAGCTAAAGTTCAAATGAGGTGGACATTATGACGGCACTAATCTGAATTTGCGGAGTTGCTGTATGAAATTCGGCTCTCCAATCCTGCCAGGACTTGGGTTTAAAATCTCAAATAGAGTAGTGGACGATGGGGACAACAGGTGGTGGCAGAATAGTGTCCAGTCTGACTTTTCACAAAAAGCACAAACAGAAAGGCAAAGATAATCATCTTATCACTGGGTGAGAATTAGGAAGGTCGGGAACTTTGTTGGGTGCGGGCCCTAGTGGGCCACAGACTAATCAACTGGTTAGCCTTTCAGTGAACGCACAGGCTGTCAAATAATCCTTATTGTCAACTACTGCAGTATAAAATCACTGGGTTTTGAATGTGCTGCCCATAGCCAGATGGTACTTGACTAATGTTTTTTACTCCCATTCTGACTCAGTTTTGATTTTTTGCAGATCAATTTGAAGAAAAGTCAGATGCATGTACAGACTTTTGTGCGCCCATAGTGTTTGTATGTAATTCTTATTCCTCTTCATACTGGCTGTGGGAATAAAATGGAAATAAACATTCAGAATTAGTCCCCCCAAAAATTGGGTATTTGCTAAAGCAGAGTCTTTCAAGTACGAATTTTCCTCTTTGTGCTTTTGTTGTACATTGTTGTACTTTGGCGGAGGAATTTATCTTGCTTGTCCCCATAAACACACACATAATATTCGTACATACACACACTGGAAAGGCTACAGCTCAGTGACATTTGACCCACCAATTGGAAATAACAGGAGTGGAAGTACGACAGGGCTAATGGGGATTAAGTTAGGGCAAGCATCTTGACCTCACTGACTCACCTGCTAGCTCATAAAGTCATATTAGAGGCTGAAATGTAATGTTCCCTGAGACATGCATTTGGAAGAGAAAAACACCTTTTATACATAAAGAACAAAAGCTCTTTTGTGTTTGTGTGTTAGAGAGTGTGGATTAGTGGGAGTATGTTTATTTCAGCAACTTGCAGCAATTTTGAGATGGTTTGTCTGTTGCTAAGGAAGCAGGCGTTCAACCCTGACTACTGTGTGTAATAGGCTAGTGTATCTCTGTCTAGCCTCACGCTCCGCTCTTCCTCCTGCCTTTTGTCTTTGTTCTTTCTATCTGAAATGCCTGTTTCTCTCTTTCTGTACTCTCTCTCTCTCTCTCTCTCCCTCTTCCCTGTCCTTCCTCCCCTCGTCTTTTTCCTCACTCTCCACCACCTGGCGTCTCCCAGAGAGAGTGCGCTGATGACTCAGGGGAATGTGTGTGTGTGTGTGTGTGTGTGTGTGTGTGTGTGTGTGTGTGTGTGTGGGTTGGAGGGGAGGTAATTCAGGGAATCATGGCCATTCTCCCTCGTCCTCCCACATGATGGATTACCAGGCTGGGTAGAGACCTCACAGTGCCTTACTGTACCATGAGTCCATAAAATTTGCTTTTTAACAAACTATTCAACAAAGAGAAATAACATAATGTATAAAGGCTTTCATAAGCCTATATACAGTCTATATGTATGCATCTGAGTATCTGTCTACTCCCTGCCATGGTTAGCTCATTAGTTGCTTTGTTATCTAGGGACTAATGTATGAACCTTGTGAGTTAAATGTTGCATTATCCCACAGAAATAATAGTCCTGATACAAATAATCCTGTCTTCAGCTCTGGTGCCGTGTTAGCAGAATTATTAAATAGTTGTCAAGCAAACGTAAGATTTGTCTTTCATGCACGAGCCTTTTTCTGGTTGTAACACTGTGGTCAGCACAACCCTGGGTCACAAAGGTCCACCTGAGTGTTGATTACCACTGGGACCACAAAACAGCTAGCAATCTCCTGAGCTGTATTGTTTATTCTCACCACCAAATAAGAACCATGTAGTAATTTAAGTTTTAACATTTAAAAGTTGTATCATTGCTTCCTAAATGTAATATGTTTCCTGTTGAAACAGATCAATGAGGGGTCAATCCTAAGTGTTATCAGGTTATCAGTTATGGAGATAACTGATAACCTGTTTGTTTCTAATGACTTTATTGGTTGGACGTACTGTATTACAGCAGTTACACCCTCTAGTGCAGGATGAGTTAAAACATTACTAATGCAATATGTCTTCAGAGATGTTTTAGCACTTTAAAAGCATCTTGAAGGGTTACTGGGTGTTTAAATTGATCCCAGTGACATGTTGTTGTCTAGATATAATATACATGAATGGTATACAGTAGCTCTTGGGAGGAAAGTTCTATATTGCACATCATTTCAGTGGTTGCATAAAAGCAAGATAAACAGCGCTCAAGGCAAAAACTTAAAACTGAATTAACGCTCATATAGCTACTGCGGCTACAACACACACACACACACACACACACACACCTTTTAAAAAATAAGCAACTTAAGCTGCTCAACTTATCTTGTTAACCATCCATCCATCCATTGTCTATACCGCTTATCCTCTTAGAGGGTCGCGGGGGGGCTGGAGCCTATCCCAGCTGACATTGGGCGAGAGGCGGGGTACACCCAGGACTGGTCGCCAGTCAATCACAGGGCTGACACATAGAGACAGACAAACATTCAATCTTGTTAACCATTTAACGGTTTTATTCAAGGACAATTTTCTTTGCTCACAATATTTTAAATAATCATTTTTTTCATGAGGAGGAAAAATCAAACAGCAGAAAATTGAAATCAGCAAGGCACATTTAAAGTTAATTTTAGATGAAGACTGCTTCCTGTTTCCTTACAGTAATCCCATTTCCCTGAGCTATCAGTGCCTTGTACTGTACATTCCTCTGAAAGATCTTAATTTGTGGTAAATGTGCACTGGGGAGAAGGAGGTCACATGCTGTGTTAGCCTGCTCAGTGGGATATTGCCATTTTCCTCCACTATCCCTCATTTTTTATTTTTTCCCCCCATCACATGTATGACCTTTAAAACGTTGCAGAATAGAGGGCAGCTTCTGTTGGGGTTTAATTATAAACTGACCCGAGGTCACATCATATCACAGAGGGCTCTTGCATATTACTCAAGGATTTCAGAGCAATGACGCCCTGTTGCTGGGCTACTGCGAGCGGACAGATGATGAAGCAAAGCAGCACAACAAAGAGGGAAAGGACAGTAACATGCCATTTATCAAAAGTGCTTTAAATCAGACCAATATAATAAATATGATACTGTGCTGTGTAGTATTTTGGTTTCAAACTTGTGCCCAATATTGAAATTCATAGACGTTTTCAGCATGTGGCTAAAAAGAAGGTTCTACTACAAAGATTAACTAATTCACTCTAATCCCCTTATGATCAAACTAATTCTGATCCTCTAAATCCAAAACAAAGATATTAATTCAAATCCCTTATAATCCACTGTAGCAAACTTTCTGCAAACAAAACATTAGTATTGTGTTTTAAAAGAGGGTTTAACGTAGTTTTGATTAAATTTCTTCCGGAGATTGGTTTTCATTGTAATTTCATGATTAAAGGTAATTGGACTGTTAATTAGAAGTTTCAGGGTTGTCTCCAGCTATAAAACACCTTGTACACTGGGAAGGAATGTCAAGTCATTAAATACACGGATTAATGTAGTGATTTGTGCACATTTTTAGTACTTAGCATAAATGAAATTGATCTCTCCTAATATCATATCCTTAGTCTGCAGATGGCAAGTAGGCTTGACCAAAGTGGGTCAATTCTGTCTTTGAAAAATTATCTTGAATGTGATTGTGGTGTTCCTATTATGCCGCTCTTGCCATGCTTACTCTCCACATATGGGCTTCTAGCTGGTGGCAGATTTACAACTCAAAGTTTGGAGTAACTTTTGAAACGAAGGGTCTGTGATTTCATACACAAGTAAACAGAAGTAAGCTACTCATTTCTAGCTGACGAACATCGGTGTCGTTGGCTGAAATGGTGGCTGTCGCTAGCAGATGTGCTTAGCTTTGATTAGCTAATAAGTGGACGCTAACACTTTGAGACGTCTACATCTGACTTTTTGGCTGCTTAGCTTACATACGCATTTTCAAACTGGATGTTTTTTCACTGTTACCATTACAAGTGAACAGGCTTTTAGGATGAGGACTAAACCGTGGTGTTTGACAAGCGTAAAGCTATCGTGGGTAACCCGTTTGGTTGGGGTTGCTGGAGTATAAACTTGCCCAAACCAAACAAAGAGCAGGACAGAGCTGCTAGCATTACTATAAACTCTGATATAGTAGCATCTTGGCTCCCACACAGTGGATGTTCCAGTCCAGGCATAGTGTAACTAATAATATGCTCCTTGGTTTTGAAAGTAAAGTTAAGTACTACTGTAGGTTGGAAGCTAGTTAGCTGGGCATGCTAACATTAGCAGCTTAACGTAGAGCAGATAAACACACCTTTTAATCCATTACTTCAATTTGCTCTCGTGTGGTTTTGGTAAGGCTAAAAATAAAAGACACCATCCTCCAAACCCTTTACATAGGGAGTATCGCTCTAACTACAGCTCCATGAACACAACGCCAACATATACCTGAAACTATGTTCTGTGTAATAAATCATTTGCTTCGAAACAAGTAAATGCTCACTTCAAGATACGTTATAGCCATCCGTCTGTTTTGTTTGGGATTTCTTTGGCCATGAATTGGTATCATATCCTCTGTGGACATTTTTGAACATATTGAGACAAGAGCAGGCAGATGGTTGCAAAGTAATTTCTCATGGCATCCTGATCACATTCCAAGACTCCAACCCTACAGGGACCAGTGCTCTAATTTCCTACATAGAGCTTAATAACATGAACTTTCTCAGCAACCACTTACCAGGTGTGAAACTGGCTGGAAAACATAAAGGGCGACTGACCTTAATGACATGCTTGTGAATTACTTATTGAATCACATTTGGTGCATTTACATATCAAACTGCGAAGCACAGGAATGTATAGCCGAATGTGACGAGAAGCAAGAAGCGAGGTTCATATTTTTTAATCAGAGCTTGTTTTTGTGTATTGATTACTTTCAACATTAAACTTCAAACAGGCTATCTCTGTTGTGTTCCACTTTATGCTTCCCTGCTGGGCACTAACAGGAAATTATTAACGCTCTGTTAGTGCTATAATATTTGTGATATGCAGCATGAGAACCCTCTGCCTCTCTCTTGCCAGTGCTATAAGACGGGAAATTTGGACCAGATTTTCAAAGTCTACTACCGACAGGGGATAGTGACATTTATCTTAAAATAACCTTTTGTCAAATGGCCTTCAGTATCTCACAGCGGTGGCTCAGTCCTATTTGGCTTATCATATAGAGAGGGTATAATGAGGACAGGAAAGGCGGAAGCTTAAGGAGACACCTTAAAAAACCACAAAGCACCAGTGGCATTGAAGCATCCGCTCTCTGTAACAAATAGAAGCCAGAGTGTGTGCAAGGATAACGGTTGGTTACTAAGAATAGCAAAATGGAATTAATTTTAAACCACTGAAAGGTTTTGGTGTAAATGTGAGCTCATTTTTCAGAAACAGCATTTGCATCAGAGAGCTGATATTGTTTTGAGGCACCTGTTCAAACTATGCACTAATTTACTCTAATGGTTCCGATGTTGCTGCTTTGAGTCTTGAATATTGTCCATTTTCCCCATTTTTCTTCTAGTTGTGCTTCTTGTAGTCTCAAGATTTGTCAGTTCTTCCATTAAGAAGATTTCGTCAACAATTCATAGCCAGAGGTCTTGTGTCAGAGGAGCTATTTTTTCCCAGTTTGTCATAATAGCTCTTTAACTTGCTTCTAGTAGTATTTTAACTAAATATAAATCACTTCCGAATACAATTTCTTCAGAAGAATTACAGAGATAAAGCACCATACAACTCACAGGGACCTTATATCTTACAGTAGTATTTGTTGTAGCACTTGACACTTGACTTATTTTCAGACATTTCTAACTAAATTCTTATTATTATGACAGACTGTGTGTTTGGAGTTCTTTCACTGTCTTCCCATAAACCTCTGTATTTATATTGATGAAATATAAATATGGCACATGTATTCCCTGATTGTCTATTAATGTGTGTATTTTGAGGCGGATGACTTATTCAGAAGAGGCTTGAAGGCACATCTACAGTATGTGCTCTCTGCAGTAAATGCATTCATTCATTTCTCCTTCCCTACCTCCTTTATTCATTCTTTCTTTCCCTCTGACCTCCAGCTAAGCTTTCTGCTCTTCCCCGCATGGATAACATTTTCTTCCACCACAGCCTCCACCACTGCGTCGGTAAACTGGCGCTGACAGCTGGAGTTCAAACTCCAACCGCGGCACTTGACTGAACAATCCTCCAGGAGAGCTTCAGCAGCCAAATGTAACAGCCAGCCGAAACAATTCCATCATCTCATGAGGAGTCGTAGTTGAAATACAAAACATTACAGTACAGTAGTTCTTGTGTGCAGCTCGTTGCAGAGTGCTCCTCCAACGAATCGGATCAGAAGGCGGCACTCCCTTTGGAGCGGCAGCACATGAGTCCAAGACAGAGGAGATGTGCTTGCCTGTCAAGGTCTGAAATACGTCCAGCCATGCCTCTGTGCAGTATGGGACGGTTGTACCAAGTGTTTTACAGTTCAGCGGACATATTTGAGATTAAACACTCCAGTGGGTTGATTATCTTTCCATGAATGAAGGTGAAGCTCACACACTAACCTAACACTGCTGCCAACATGCTGGATGACTTTCCTCTTCCTTATTCCATCTACAACAGGGGGGTGGACACAATGACACGATCACCTGCACAATATAACGCAGCCCAAGACAATAGCCATGCAATAATTACTTTTTGTTGAGATAGTGGCAGAGAGGTGATGACTGAACTTGGTAGCTTGTAGGATCAAATGTATTTGTTCCTTGTTCCTTGTTTTTTCTCCATACAGTGATGACCAAACCAGGGCACATCTAGTTTCTACATCCGTTTTTATTTTCTTGATATATTTTCATCTTGCACCAGAAGAAGGAGCATTGTTGCAGACCTTTAACATGGACAGACCTCGTGCTGTTTAAATTTATTTTCTCTGTAAAATGAACAATAATGTTATCCTTTTTTTCTTTGGTTAATCTTCTATCACAGCAGCATGTTTTTCATAATAGTGTTTAGTCTCCAAACTCTCACTGACAGCGCTGATTGTTATAATAGCATTTGTTGTAGTGCTGTATAGCTCCTGCGAGTGTCTTTCTGTCAGAACATTATATTGTGTCTCGGCTGCATTTTTTAGGCATAAATTATCAAACTATCATTATAGACTTTGTAATCAAGCCTTAGAGCTCCAGCGCTGGACCAAATGAATGACAAGCATTTTGTTCCTATGTTATTATGTTCTGTAGTGTGTGTGTTTACCTTCAAAACTCAAGGAAGTTAAGAAACGACAGACTTTATCTGTCAAGGAAGATACAGTTTGGGTATATAAGTAGCACATCAGTGAAAAATGTGAGAACATGAATAACATGATGAGATAATGCTAAAGACCTAAAGAGCACAGGGGGTGACATCATTTCTCAGAAGAGCAAAACATCACTACATCTTGATCTTGTATCTCATGGGTCAGTATGATAATAGCACTGACATGGTCACTCTTAATGAGGAAACATGACCTCATATTTAGCACTCTGTAAATTGTAGTAGAAACATTTTCCCCTTGTATTCTTGGTCACAATTCTGGTAACAATTTGACAAAGTTGTTTCACACCAGGAAGTCTTATTGACAAGTGCATAGCTTGATTCTAGCAAAACAAAGAATCGTATACACTGTTGATCATTTGTTTTATTAACAATGTTTTGTTCCTCAGGTAAAATTCATACAGACTTGTCTCTGGTGCTGTCTCCAAAAGCTGTCACAACACACGACCATTACTTACGGCTGTGGCTATTTATAGCACCCTTACCACTAATACATCACATGTACCTGTTAACCATCATCGATGGCAATCTCTGTCATTTAACATCAGAAAGACGATCACATTGAAACAGACTTTACAATGTTATTCACAATTAAGGATAAAATGAAACGATCTCTGACATGGTAAAATGATGGCTTCCATGTAAATAAAACCAGACTCATAAATAATTTAAGATTAAGTTTATAAATGTGTCTTTGGTTGACATTTTACAGAATGCTGTGTAGAAGCCGATCCCAGCTAACATTGGGCGAGAGGCGGAGTACACCCTGGACAGGTCGCCAGTCAATCACAGGGCACAATCGCAATATTGGTCCAAAAAATCGCAATTAGATATTTTCTTCAGATCATTCAGCACTAACCAAATGTGAAGCTGTGAGCCGAACACATGATTGTGATATTATACAACAGCAGTGCAGATGGATAGCTCAGCCTGTGTAGCCTTAATGACACAAGGTCCTCTTGGAAATAATGGCATGTGACAACAGCTACCAGTACATATGGATAATCTGCATAGTAATGTGTAATACCGTATAAGCGTAATGACATACTGGATCATGTAATATAATCACATGACATCACATACAACCTCTTGTCACAGATATCGGTGTCCTAGGACAAACTCTCCTTTCAAACCCTGCTTCACTACCCTGTCAGCTCTGAGCTGAGTATGTTTTAGTCTTTTTATAGTGTTATTTGCTGCCAGAGCAGGTTTTAGCCTCAGTAATGTCTTTCAACCATCAAAATGTCTTTGAAGAGTTGCTGCCCTCCTTCTTCTTCCATCCTTAAACATCTGCCTTTCTGTGTGAAAACATCTTTGAGAAAATGTTGTCAATATTCTGTGATCAGTAGGGCTAAATGATCTTACAAACCTACCAATTAAAGTAACATCCAGTTATGGTTATTTGCATTTCACGGCATGCAGAGTCAGTAATCATCTCTCTCTCTCATCTTTACTCATTTGATCGTCTGCCAATCATAAAAGTTGATTTCCATGATCTATATCATTAAATCGCTGCTCCTCTAAATTGGTGTATGATATGAGCGGATTATATAAAGTGGAAATGAAAAACCTGTTGCACTGACTGCTTAGCAAGTGTTGTCGAGTTAAAAGCGCAGCGGGTGTTTTGACGTGAGAAGTGCAAGTCTGCATACTTAGTAAGTGCATTAACTTACTTCAAAGGGAGCTGAGTGCAAGTAAATTTCTTCATGTGTATATACAAGATGATGAGAGTGTGAGAGGATTATGGTACAATTAGTCCACCGTATAAATATCCTTGTTGCTGACAGAAATCAATATAGGTTAAAGACTGATGAATGAATGACACAAATGTTACTATGGACTTCTTAGCTGAAAACATGCATCAGAAAATATTCTCCCAGTCATTTGTGAGTGGAAATGTCGGCTCAGTTTTGCAGAAGAAAATGTGGTAAAAGAAAAAACCTGTTAATATCACCGGAGACGTATTGAGCTACAATATGCGTTGGTGTCGTTTAGATTAGGTGTCAATTAGACTCATGTTGCGTCAGTAGAGACTTCAAATTTGTCAAAGTTATTCCTCAAGCATAAGTTCAAATCATTATGTCAGGTATGAAAAATAAGGAGGCTCATGGGGGAAGTATTATGAATTAAACAGCTTAATGAAAGTTTTTAGTGCTGACGGCAATATAGGTCTTACTCACACTCTCTCTTCTCTCCCTTTTTTCATTGTTGGAATGACTGTTTGTATGGTTTATAGTGGTGGTATTCCCTGCAGCTAATTTCTTAACTTGAAAGCACATAACTCTGTTAGTGTAAGGTTGCACAATCCTCTAAATATATTAGTTTAATAATTCAAAATGTTTAGAATATTTTTATTGTGGATCTACATTAAAACACACACAACGATAGACAATCGTGCTGACTTGCTGATGGTGGACGTGATTTATCTAAAGCCTGTCCAGGAATGCTAGCAGTCTCTGTTTAAATTTATCAACTTGCTGAATCACCACAAAATGCCATACAATTTTGCAGGACTACTTTGCATTTTATACCTTGCACTAACATGTGGATATTCTATCTGGATAAGGAAAAGCACATGTTAATAATGCAAGGTGGAAATGCAGAATGCATTGTGATCGAAACTCCACCAGGTGTAAGTGGAATCACATTCATAAAGGGTAATTCCGGTATATTTAAACCTGGGCCCTATTTTTATTTATTTATTTACACATTTTGGGGTCTAAATGACTAATAGTTAATAAAGTTCTGGAATGGGTCCAGTGTGTCGCCTCAACCGGCAGCCGTGACAAACAAACACATGGGGCTAAAATTATATTCATTCTCCCCAGATGTTTATTATTCAGTTATTTTTCAGTATGAGAGATCCAGCATATAAGCTTTCTGTTGTCTCAGTAGCATAATGGATTTTTCTAATGTCTTACAATAAACTGTTTTAGAAACCAGCCTCTTTTTTCTTGATGAAACTTTTAGCATATTTATGTCACAACTTAATTCAAAGCATTATCTATGAGAAAGTCCTACAAGTAGCATCTTAAGTTTAATTGCAAAAGTTATTAACAGGATCCAGCTTCCTATTTATTTGGCTTTTTTTTTCTGTTTCTCTGAGTTATGCTGTTGTGGTTTATGGTGTGATGTTACTGTTACTGTATGATGATGGAACTCCTCTTCTTATTTTCACTGCATCATTACCCTTAATACACACACACACGCATACACATCTAACCACAGACACACACCATTCCTGCTGTGCAGTAAGCTGACTGGCCACATTCTGGGCTTACGTGCCCCATGGGGCTCTATCCTTGCAGTGCTCAGTCTGAAAACTCCTTATCTCCACTCTGTCTCCTATCTCAGCTCCGCGCTCAACTATGGCAAGGGCAAACCGCGGGCATATTACTTTATTGGATGGCAGAACAACATTCTTCCATCCAGTTATGAGCCAAAGGTTATGGCCTGTGATTCAGTACAAAACACATCAGAATTGATTTTTATTTTCCTCTGTCAAGTGTCACTGCAAATCCAAAACACAAATAAAACCTGTCTTGCTTTTTTTCTGTAAAAGTATGCAGCGAGTTATTAGTTATAAGGGTATGCTTTACTGTGAATTGAGAAGCAGCGTGTGGCCTCATGCCATGTGACCCCAAAGTACCTGCAATCACTGGAAAGAATGCCAGCAATGAGATTATGGCTTATATGCAACAGTTACCAGTACAGTTGGGTGTTGAACCTAAATACATTTTGAGTACTGACTGAATTTTGTCCATGAATGTTGTACCATCGAGAACTTTTAATTATCAGAAGTTGGCACTAAATGCCTGGATAGATTGTTGATCTTGTTTACTTATTTTTAGCCACACTAGCGGCATGGCTCTGGGGATGGCAATGTTGATTTTTGGATGGTTGGTTAGTCCACCATTTGGTCCTGACTGAAATGTCTCAGCAGCTATTGAATGCATTGCCATGAAATTTGTTTTTGTTTGTTCCCCTCAGGATGACTCTAAATAACTTTGGTGATGTCTGAACTTTTCATCTAGCGCAACCATGATGTCAAAACTTCAGTTTGTCCAATACTTTTGTTTATGACCAAATACCAGTAAAACTAATGACATCCTCATCAGCCTCAGCTGTGCTTTGTGTTTACTGCTAATTAGCAAATGTTAGCATGCTAACACGACAAACTAAAATGTTTGAACATGGTAAAAAATTATACTTTCTAAACATTAGTGTGTTAACATTGTCATTATTAGCATGTTAGCATGCCGACATTAGCATTTAGCTCAAACCACCTAAGTATAGCCTCACAGAGATGCTGGCATGGCTGTAGACTTTTAGTCTTGTTTGATCAGATAATGCTTGGTTTAAATTATGATTTTGGTTCTTTTTAGATTGTATTTTGTTTAGGCAGGTGCAAAAATATGTTTGTACCCAGAAAGTAGAAGCCAAGAGAGTACAGTTAGCTGCTGGAACGCAACTTTGACCAATCAGATTATTCAACTGAAGCTATCTTGTGTATGAAACTGTATAATCCAGCATGCATGCTCCATATCATAAGCAATATTCAGCTAAGCAGTATCCTCCAGCTAGGGTTACAGATCCATGCCAACAAAGCCATGTTGTTGACCCCAGTTATACATGGCTGTGAATAATATGGAGCAGCTTTAACATCCCAATCCCCCCTGCACATTTTGTTTTAAAAGTCTGATTTATGTTTCTTTGCCCATGAGAACTTATTTGCATCCAATGACGTGCTGATAATAAGTGAAGTTAATGGTGTCCTAATCACTGGATATAAAGTAAAAAAAGAAGAAAAGAGAGACAGATGGAAAAGGAAGAAGAGACAAATGAAGTTTCTGATGGTTGCAATCACTTAACTTATTTCAGTTAGAGCTAATTGTTATTCATACCGCATTACGCTGCTGCCATGTTACCAAAAAACCTTGACAACTCCCAGGCTCTCCATTCTTCCCTCTTTTCACACCAACACTTACTAATTAATAAATCCTCCTTGAACGTCTTTGATTAGATCCTCATACTTGTCCTTACACCCTCCTGATGGCAAGAGCAGCCGACGTAAGCTTAATTCAATTGTCTAGAAGTGCTGCAACTTGCACTAGCTTCAAGTTAAAAAAAGAAATAATTAAATAAAAAAATGTAATTGTTTTTGAAAGATGTCATAGGTTGGCTGTCAAACTTTAGCTTGGAAGCAGCTGGGAATGGCAAACAGTTTTACTCCTTGCAAGAGGCAACGTTGTTAATGACTACAAGTAAAAAAAAAAAAGATATGCAAATATGTGCTGCCTAACTAATGAGCAGAGGACAAAATCTAATTGTCTGATGAAGCATCACCATCATTAAAGATTTTGTGGTGTGAAGCGCTTTAGCTCTTGACCCAGGGCAACAGTGTTGGCCCAAAATTAGAAAAGGCAGGCTTAAGAAATAAAGGCAAAAAAGAAGAAAGAGAAAGAGACTGAAGGAAAGATGGAAAGAAAGAACTAAGAAAAGAAACAAACAAACATGGAAAGATAAAATGAAGGAAAGAAGTAAAAAAATAAACAAAGAAGAAAGAAAGATAGAAAAGAAGGAAAATTGATTAGATTAGATTGCAATTAGATTAGATCAGATTAGATTAGCCTTTATTGTCTCCCTTAGGAGAAATTTATCTTGGGTATTCAAGAAGACACAGTTGACGTAGCAGCACACATGTACAATCAATCTACAGTTAACATGCAGTATCACACACGACACAAATCTATAGACATACACATACACACTAAAATATTGCACAGATGCCGTACACTGAAAGAAGGAAAGAAACAAACAAACAAAGAAGCAAAGAAAGAAAGAAAGAAAGAAAGAATGAAACAACAATGGGAAAAAGAGGGAAGAATGGAAGGAAAGAAGGAAAGACAGAAGGAAAGAGGAAATCAAAGAAGAAATAACGAAATAAGGCGATAAAGAGATAAACACAGACAGAAAGAGAGAAAAGAAACAAAGGAAAAGGAAAAATGTGAAGTGATATGGTTAATACACATGACCTTATCCCATCTTTATGAGATGATATACTTTTCATGCACCGTCTCTCTGCCAGTAGATTGTCTGTTTTTCTTGTTTATGTGTTTCTGTTTTGTGAGTTTCTTCACAGCAGTGATTCTCAATAGGACGTGTGATTTCTCACTGTTGGGTCACCCTCCTCTCCGACAACAGTAGCAGTATATTTTCATGGGACAGAATCCCACAGGTTGACGACCAAAGAGCTCCAAAGCTCGAGTCTTGGGGCGAGACTAAATTTCTAATGTCGGGGCCTCTGACTGACAAAAACGAAGAGCTCCCTGCTTCACAGGGTTTCGTCTCACTGGTTGGGTTTTCATTATGTGACTTTGTAAAAATCACAACAGAAGTTTGAGACGCACGTGGAGAGAAGCCCCAAAGGTAAACATTTCTTTGTCTGTAGTCGGATGAGAAACACAGAAACACATAGTCATGTGATTCTTTGTAATATAAAAGTATTGATTAGTGGAGCTTTAAAAATACACTCCTTGATTTAACCCCAAAGCACCCCTGAACTCTTAAATTGAATCTGTGAACTAAACATCTATAGATTGAACTGAGGGGAAATTTTGCGATTTGGGATGCTACTGGTTGCTACAACAAAATATCCGCGTGTCTTCAAGAAACACTGTCTTTTCACGCTACAGTAGCTTCACTCCCAGAAAAACATGTCAGGAAAAGAATCATGATATCATTATTAACTCCAAACACTAACAGAGGAATGTTTCCGGATTCTTCCAGCGAAACTGGAAAATAACTCATTCTTCATTTGCTTGAGCTCAAACTCTCTCACACTCTCTAACACCCACACAGGCCGAGCAAAAAAAAGTGATAGGGAAATTGGATAAGGCTCTGTCATTATTAGGGCGAGGCAGATGGTGTCCCATATTGGTCCTGATGGGAAATGGGGAAGGATGAGTCATCCGACTGTATCGAACTGTAGGTTTGAGGCATGTGCAGCGTGTAACCCAGCCTTTGTGTGTTTGTTCCTGTGCAGGTGTGTGTGTGTGTGTTACCTGACAGAAAGAGGAGGTGAAACAACAGAAATTTAATCACCAACAATTTTAATAATCAAATAGACCATTTAAGTAATTTCTTAAGCTAAAATGCCAAACATTTGCTGTTTCCACCTTCACAAATGTGAGGATTTGCTGCTTTTCTCTGTTTTATATTATCGCACATTGAATATGTTTGGGTTTCGGATTATTGGTCGGACAACAGAAGCTATTTGATGCTGTCACATTGCGCTCTGGGAACTTGTAATGGGCATTTTTCACTGTTGTCTGACATTTTATAGACTAAACAATTAATCGAACAAATAATCAACAGAATAATGAAAATATTTGCAGCCCTACATGAATGCTTTGTCTACAGTAGAAGAGGCAGGTACCGCAGCTTCAAGATGGATTTAGAAAATTTAAAAATTTAAAAACTTTTTTGATGTGCCAAATTTTGTAACTCAGCCAAGCCTGAAAACCTTTTCTGTGATATTTGAAATTGTTTTAATTTCTGGTATTTCCACTTAGCTTTTTGGTGCACAAAGTGAAAGTATGCATGAAAACAGGTGAATCAACAGTATAAACAGTAATAAAATTGAGTATTTGTGCAAAATACTCCAAAATGCCAACTACTTCCATTAACCTATAAGGATTTTTTATGATATTCCTTTTATCCTTATCCCTTTATATGTTCTCCTATCTTGTCCTTCCCTAGTGGTTGTAATGCTGTCATCATAAATTGCTTTCAATTTCTTAAATTCAAGCTTGTTTGTAATAAAACAAGTGGCCTTTGTGGATATTTATTATGTTTTCATTGTGGATGCATGTTAGTATTTATATCTGGAGTTTTTATTGACCATTGCAAGCCTAATGTTAGAAATGAGTCAGTGCTGCTTGGAGCCTGATGTCTAACACTGCAACAAAGGTGGTTTGGAGGAATATAGTTTCCTGCTGGGAGTGTTAGAGTTGTGTATGTGTGTGTGTGTATTGAGTGCCCTTGTTGCTGGAGAGGTTAGATGTGATGGGGCCCGCTATGGTTGTGATGCCTGTGAGAGAGAGAGAGAGAGAGAGACTCCTCTCCCTCTGGAGAGTGCCCCTCTTTTGGTTTTTACAGCATCACAGTTGTTTTCGTCACAGCCAGAGCCCCATATGTCTGTGAGAGCAGGTCTGGCACAGCAGGTCAAAGCAAAAAGCCACAGCAACCATCTGGCCCTATATTTGTCAAAATGTCAGGTGGGTTTGATTCTCTGCCCTTCACCTCCCTGCCGCTCTCCTTTGGTGTGCCAGTCTTTCTGTCGTCGCATGCCGGGTGGCAGCTCCTAAGTACAATAACTGTGTGTGTGTGTGTGTGTGTGTGTGTGTGTGTGTGTGTGTGTTTGTGTATGAGTCTGTCTGAGTGACACATGACGACCAACTCCTACAGGGCAGCTCTAACCTTTGCTGTCATTTCTCTTGGCAGCTGTCATCATCATCATCATCATCATCATCATCATCATCATCATCATCTTTTTCTTTCTCTCTCTCCATCTGCCTTTATTTCTGTGTGTCAGTCTTTTGTTCTGTCTTTCTTTCTTTCTTTCTTTCTGTTTCTGACCCTCTTCCTCTTTGGCTTACGCTGTCATGTTGATATATCTGGTTCAATGCTAGTCACTCTTCTCTCTCGCTCCAACTTGTGCTGTCATGTCAGGGCGCTGCTAACAGTACTCTGGTTTGGCACTCTCTGGTCCAAATCCACACAGTATTCTCTCTGTATCGTTTACTGCCTGCGTGTCTGCTACATACTTTAGTTTTTGTCTTTCTGGGTTTCCACATGTTGTCAGAGTTTGCAGACTATTTTCTACACTTAGCCGCAGCAAAATAAATCCAACCTAAAATGCTAAAATGTACTCAGAACTTAAATATAAATGTAGAGGGGACCGGGGATGCTAATGCAAACATAGCAGGGGCAATAATATAATTGAAAAGATGGTCAGGAACCAAAATTGCCACTGGGCCAATTATTACACAGAACTTTATTTGAATTTCTGGCGGATCCCAACATTTCTTAAGATACCAAATAGTCAAGCTGAAGTTTTGGAAGATAAAATAACATCTAGAGTATTTCCATTTGATGGAGTTGTGCAGCCATAAAAAAACATGGAGTCTCGGGTTTGAATATTTCACTAAATAGAGAGCTGGAACAAGCTGATACATAACATATATGTGATATAGGGATGGGCGATGTCTGTCATGATTTATGTCATTTTATGTATCAATATATATTATATGTAATAAATCTTATGGGAAATTAATTGAGAAATTGACTAATCTACCAAATTACATATCTAACATATCAAAGTATGTCATCAAATTTTTGCACAAGTCATATAAAAAGACCAATATAGCAACAAAGCAGTCCTCAGCAGTGCTTATTAATTAATTTGTGACTTTGCCCACAGATGAGACAGTTCACGATCTCTAATCTCCCATCTCTAATGTGATACTATCAGATAGTGTAGCATGATATGAATTTTTCTTAAAGATACAATACTTACAAGACAAAAGAAGAAAACTCTTATGTTAAAGGGTTAAAGGATAAATAAATACATAATATTAAATATTAATGTGTTCTTTTTCCAATATTTTTAATTCAGCTCTGAACCCTCCACACAATAACCCAGAAGTTAAAAAGAAAGAACATAGTGGACTGTTTTATTTCCATACGGACATCTCGGTCCAGATCCCTGCAATAAAACAAACGTTACTGTACAGTTAATATCGGAGTGCTGTCCTGTATTTATTTACTCACAACAAATGACTTGCTTCATTGTTTCAGCGCGGCAGAGTTAGCATATCATCACCGGCTGTTGTGTTGATGTTGCCCTGATCTGCATCTATCGACTACACTGAGCAGAAAAATGGTAATTGAATTGCCCGTCGTGGCCCGGCCTTTCGCTTTATTTGGGAGCTCCTCTGTGTCCGGACTGCCAGAAAGTCATTAGAGCAAATTAGTTATTCTGGCCCCGCGCCAGCTCCGTCCTGCTCTTCCTTCCTCGCTCTTTGTGTTCTGTGCCAAGCTCTCATAACGCAGGAGACGCGCTGCTGCGAGTATGATTGAAGACTGTAAGGTTATGAATTAGATATACATAGCCTGGTGTGTGTTTGTGTTTGTGTGTGCATGGTTGACTGCAGTATCTAATCAAGCTTTGATGAGCCTCCTGTTTCCCAGGTGGCGGTGGAATGAAGGGATCATCATCTGTTATTAAGAACGCATGGCCGAGTGCATTTTGTCACAAATGTGCTTGTAGGCTCTAATGAACACGATAGATATTTTTCATCTTTTCCCATTCATGTGCTTTTCGTAGAAGTTTTTGAAACAGTTATTCACTTCAGACAGAAGTAGACAAAAAGCAGTTTCTCATTTCTTTCTCAGTTTCTTAGCGATGTCAGTTTTGCCATCTGAAATGACAACTGTTGCTAGCAGATTTTATCAGCTATAGCTAGCTAGCTAATTAAGCTACGGCCGGCCTTCTAACTCTCATGCAGTGAGAGACACACTCGCAGGCTCTGTCTCATGCTCTCAAGCTGCCTGAACAAATCTCACGTCAAATTAGAGGAAGCCTCAAAGCTGCTCCTTCGTGAAAAAGTATAGTTATATATGTTAAATAGGCTTTCTCTGCACACAGGACAAAGTCTGAGTGTCAGGCTTTTTTTCCACATTTCTACACCAACATTTGGTCCACAAGGGAGCCTAAAAGACACAGTTTGCATGGCTTTAGTTGCCAGAGACCTCTCCAAAATCACAAAACACATTCATCTATGTTGAGTTTTGCTTTCACTTTGCTCTGCAATTTCACATCTATTACAAATTGAGATGTCCATAAAAATACAACCTTTACAGCAGAGTCTGTAACAGGTAAATGAGCCTCATGCCACTGAATCTAATCCTGGTTTTGCCAAAATGTTAATAGGTCTACTGTCCATCAATCCATCCAGATAGTTTGTGTTCTTTTGTCCAGGTTTTGTAGGTTTTTAGATGAATGCTCACAGCATTGGAAAAAAAAAAACATTTAAAATTCATCATCTCTTTTCAAAATCAGTGCCCAATGCAATGGAGCTGCATAGATAATCCACAGAATTAACTGTCTACAATTTTCATGGGAACATTTTCAACTGAAGAAATTAGTTCATATGAAACTGTCCACAGTGAGTCTGTTGGAATTTGCTCTATTGTATTGCAAGAACTTTTACTGTCAACATTACAAGAGGAAATGCATTCATGATGAGGACTAACTGATGTCTTCGGCAAATGTAACCCTATCTTGGACAATGTTGGCTGCGGTTGCTGGAGTGTAAAGTTCCCAGTCCAGAGCTGCTAACGTTAGCATCCAGGACCAGCTTCCACACAGTGTAGAAACACCACACAGTGACTGAGCTAGTCGTGAACAGGGCTGTAATCTGTATTGATTGATAAAATGCTCCTTGGCCAAGTAACACTGGGTTACTACTGTAGGCAGGGAGCTAGTAGTAAGCTAACAGTAAAGCAGATAAACACACTCTTGTTTTTAGTTTTGGAGGGGAAAAAAAGACACCACCCTCCACACTCTTTAAGCCGAATATCAGTCTTACTACAGCCTCATGCACACCATTTAAACGTGGATAAATCTAAAGGCCCTTACGATTGCTAAGCTGTATGATTCGGACAATTGCTGTGTCGGGGAGGTCGGTTCCTTTTTCTTCCTAACACATATGCTCTTGCGCACACACACAGCTCCATGCACACACTCGCACGTATTCAACTCAGTCTCCATTAAGTGAGATAAGGTGAAATCTTTCTGCCTCTCCTGTGGTCTCTCTTTCCCCCGCACCGACTGACCGGCCAAATGATAGGATGAGAGGCCCCACCTCCGTCTATCTGCAGGAGACTGATAAATCCTGTCACACACAAACTCCGCGCACACACACGGACACTCAAAATTTGTGCACGGACACACACACACACACATTACATTCAGATACACACACGCACTCAACATCTGGTGACAATCATTCAGGCAGAGCACTGGCTGGTCCTTAATCCATCTCCATGGCAACAGTCCAGGTATGTCGTGAATATGTGTGTGTGTGTGTGTGTGTGTGTACGGTGACCAGACAGGGGAGAAAGTTATATGTTGGTCTTCATAACACACACACACACACACACACACTCACAGAGGGAGATGCAATGGATTTATCTGGTGATACTCAGATATGGCTGATAGGGTTCATTGGTTTTCAGAGGGCATGTAGAGAGAGAGAGAGACTGACACTGACCATATTACTGCAGAGACACCAGGGAAGCCCTGCCAGAGACAAAGAGCAAGAAGCATGAGAGGAGCAGAGTGAAAATAAATGTAAGTGATGACACGAGAGCATGAAGTGTAGGGAGGAGGGGAGGCGGAAGAAGATTTACCTTTTACCTTTGGAGTTGAAGAGAAGTCACAGAGTGAATAGAAGAGGCAAGGATGAAAGATGTGAGGGACGTTTGAGGGCAAAGAGAAGGTAAATTCAATTGGATAGAGCACTTTTTTTTTTTGTGTCGTTGAAGGCCTTTTAAACAAAATGACACAATTATTTTCCTCTATATTGATTTGAGTTCGGATGCAAAAGGTTTGAATAAGAGCCCGATAACTTGCAAAAATTCAGTGCAGAAATGCCAAAAATGTGTTTGAGGTAGTTGACAAAACAATCTTAGCTCGAGGTCCATTTAATGGTTGTTCTGGACCTTTTGATCACATGATCCTTATCAGCACATGAAGTTTGCCCAAATATTGTGGAATTGTAAATGTATGTGAGTCAGATCATGTGGTATGATTGAAAGCTCCAGAACAGCTACTAAATGTACCTTGAGGTGAGATTGTCCAGCTAGGGACGTTTGTTGCAATGTCATTCCCCACCTCGCTCTTCCCTCATTTCCTGTCATCCCTCTACTGTCGACTCACGAATGAAGTCATAAAATGTCAAAAAATACATTTAACAAAACTTGCTGTTTGAAACTTATGTTTGAGGTAATTTTGAAACTATAACACCATTACATAGTTCGTCCTACAGAGAGCACTGACAAGTTTACAGATTTAAGGGATGGGATTTTTGTTATGTGTTGATATCAAAATCCTTATCAGATTTTTTAAAATGCTCGAATATCAGTATCAGCCTCAAAAATTCAGCAGCGGCTGTGACATAACAATGTGTTAAAAAAGCACTATGTCCCAGTAGCCATTTACAGTTTCCTTCTTCACTTTCTCTTGTTACATAATAATATGTGGCACCACACCTACAGTAAATGACAGTCAGAGCTGGGGGCTTACAGCCAGAGGGGGGTTGCAAAGGATTTAAAATGTGATACTGATACTTGAGAACAATATAAATTAATTGAGCTGAGTTAGCTTTATTGCCATTACAACAAATGTTGTTAGGAACTTGCCTTGGTGAGCTCATCAGGACAGACTCGTGCTTACTTATAGTGACAGTGTCGCCATATTGAGGCACCGTCTCGCTTTCTTCTTCTCTTTTAACAGAAAAGAGAGAAATACAATTTTTCCAGATTTAATTAATAAATCTACATGATCTCAGTGTTATTAGCTTACTTCCAGTGTATATAACCTCCAGGGTACAGGGGGGAAAAAAATCACAAAGATGCATAGCTTCAATCAATAATTCATTCATTGTTATTGATGTGACAAGGCTCAACTTCACAAAAAACAAGCTCCCTTGCTCTTTCTAAGAAGGGTAAAAAACAAGAACTTTAAATTCTGTTGACTCCTTCCTTTAAAACATTACTATTTTTATAAAAATGACCCATAGTATGTTATATCTAGAAGTGCTAAGTTAAGGGCAACTTTAGATCCTTGAAGACGTCTCACCTCTCATCCAGAGGGCTTCTTCGGCTCTGAAGAAGCCCTCTGGATGCTTCTCTGGAGGTGTAAACGGCCCTCCAGATGTTAAATGACTCCCCCACCAGTCAGTCAGAACTGAAGAAGCTACAAGGATTCAAGGATCTAACAAGTCCAGTTCCCCTTGGCTTAGCACATCTAGATATATACCATGACCTGGATGACTGAGAATCTTCACAGACGTAGCATGTTAGACTCTCATCAGCAATGAATCTTATTTTGTTCTATAGTTTGGGTTCCCCTGCTTCGTAGAAACAGCAGTGAGAATGTTGGAAGCTGATGTTTCAGATTGATGCCTCTATCTCCCTGAGCGTAAGTGAGCAACAGGTTTTCCAGACACTACAACCAAAACTTAACACATCTTTGCTTTGCTGTGAAATTTCTGCGAGCAGACGTGATTTACACCTTCCATCACATTCGACAGGTGTGTGCAAAGGGATTTCTGACAGTCAGGCAATCTTTTTGAAAAAGTTTCAAGAGCACGTTGAGCCTTCAAGACAGCTGAGATATCGGGGGGCATGAATATTTCAGTTGTTTTTTTTTTTTACAGTAGTAAAAAAAAGTGTCACACACTCTGGCTCCATATGCATTTCTCTTTTATTAAGATATTTAGTTGTTTTTTTTATAGTTAGTTTTATCTTCAGGCTTGTTGAGATGGTTAATTATCGATTTCACTGAAGTTGATAACCAGCTCCAGATGGTTCAAATCTCACATTTCTTTCAGCGGTGCCCTGTCTCACACACACTGTTGAACACATTACTGGGAGCTGCCAAAAACTGCAACAGGGAGCTTTACAACCACAGTTTCCTGCTGTCAGTCACTGAGCCGCTGCAGTGGAGCAACTGGACACCTTGATGGCAGATGAGTGCTCTCCATTCAATTACCCCACCTGTATTTTACAGGGCAGCCGGTGATTCACCCCAGTGGTTTTCCAGTCAGAGGTCGTCTTTCCCAGCTGCTGCATGCACTTTATCCCAGTTATCAACCGCCTGCGATGTATTGGGTATCGGTCATTTGTGCTGGTGCAAAAGTTTGTCTGTAATCTTGACCTAACTGGACATCCTTTCTTTTTAAAGCTGCTTTAATCAACGGGTCAGATGACTACTTTTTCTTTCCTGTGGAGGTTGATTACACTTATTGTAAGTCACACTTTGGACAAAAGCATCTGCCAAAAGAGTGTAACTTCATTTAATATAAAACATCAGCTCATAATGATTTCTATTATTTAAATGCCAGTTACTGCACAATGAACTAATAAAAGCCTGTAGTTTGGAGACTATTGTCTGAATTCAAACACTCCCGGCCAACATTTAATTTAAAGAGCATTTCTGCGGTGCGAGGCGGCTTGCAAGACAAAATCTGTCATTGTGACGGGTACCTTGACAAGTATGTCATGACAAAATAATTGTGTTTTGTTTTGGTTGTTTTAATGTAATTATTGTTATTATTTATTTATTTTATTTACAGTTATTTATTTTTTTCACCTCCTTGTTTTCTGTTACCTGTGTATTGTATTATTGAGTTTTTAGTAGGAATAAGTTGCACTGTTCTTGCATATTTGAAAACTATAAAATAAAATATTAAAACAAAAAAAACAAAAAATATTATGTGCCAAATGTGAGGAAGTTGCAGAAGCAAAGTAACGGCCTGAAACACACTAAATTGAGGGTTGGGGTGCTGGATGTCTGTCTCAGGAAATGTTTGATTATATTTTCTCCAAATATCTTTGAGCTAGAAGAAACCATATTTGTGACACGCACATACTTGTCACACTTGTCAGTAAACTCATTTATACAAGGCTGAGACCACATGCATATGCACGCTGCATTATGTATAGCCTGATCAAAAATTGATGGAGCAGAAATGTCCTTGAAAGTTAAAAGATGCCTGTGAAATTGCAAATGAGGAGCCAAAAATCGCCCTCTGCTAAATTGAAGTACCCTTTCTGCATTTCACCCTGTCAACATGTAATTTGTTGATTTGTCAAATATTCACACATGAACGGTTTTACTATCCCCTGTGGGCCTCTGTAGGCAAATTGTGGGTGAGCAGTTCTTTCCATTGCATTGTGGGTGAGAAAAATCAGAGATGGATTCTGGTGAGGAAACAACAGCCTAAAGCAGGAGGGAGAAAAAAAACCGGCATCAGGGGAAAATGCGGAGTCCACAGAAAACACTGCGTCAACAAAATAAAACAACCAATAACTCAACAATGGAGTGGTGGGAGATGGACTGGTCTGAGAGGAAGACTGCACCATCCTCTTCTATATGGCTTCTTGCCAGTTTATGTGTAATAGTGTTGTAGTTTTGTGTATTTAAATTTGAAATACAACTCCCTGCAAATACTATATATATATATTGAACACGTCACCATTTTTCTCAGTAAATACATTTATATGTATGTATATGTGTATATATATATATGTATGTATATATATACATACACATGTATATATATACATACACACACATATATATATATATATACACACATTTTTCTCAGCAAATACATTTGTAATGTGGCTATTGTAATGAAATTTTCACCAAACGTCAGCAACAACCCATGCAATCCACAAATGCAAAGAAATCAAGTTATGTGTAATAATGTGAAATTACACAAGGAAAAAGTGTAGAACACATGAAGAAAGGGAGGTGCAAAAAGGCATGGAAAGCCAAGACACCAGCTGAAATCTATCAGTAATTAGAAAGCAATCCTGCCCCTTGTCAGTGCAAATTAATATCAGCTGGTTCAGTCCCAACTGATGGCCTATAAAAAGGTGTCTCATTACCAAGGTGTCACACAAGAAACATCTCATGGTGGGTAAAAGCAAAGAGCTCTCACAAGACCTTTGCTACCTTATTGTTGCAAACCATACTGATGCCGTTGGTTACAGAAGGATTTCTAAACTTCTGAATGTTTCAGTGAGCACTGTTGGGGCCATAATCCGGAAGTGGAAAGAACGTCATTTCACCATAAACTGGCCACGACCAGGTGCTCCTCGCAAGATTTCTGACAGAGGAGTGAAAAGAATTATCAGAGTTATAAGAGTTGTCCAAGAGCCAAGGACCACTTGTGGAGAGCTTCAGAAAGACCTGGAATTAGCAGGTACAATTGTTTCAAAGAAAATGATAAGTAATGCACTTAACCGCCATGGCCTGTATGCACGCTCACCACGCAAGACTCCATTGCTGAAGAAAAAGCATGTTGAAGCTCGTTTAAAGTTTGCTGCACAACATTTGGACAAGCCTGTGAAATACTGGGAGAATATAGTCTGGTCAGATGAGACCAAAATTGAACTCTTTGGATGCAATAATACACACCATGTTTGGAGGACATCACCCCAAAAACACCATACCAACAGTGAAGTTTGGAGGTGGGAACATCATGGTGTGGGGTTGTTTTTCAGCATACGGTACTGGCATACTTCATATAATTGAAGGAAGGATGAATGGAAAAATGTACCGAGACATTCTTGATAAAAATCTGCTGCGATCTACCTGAAGATGAAACGAGGGTGGACATTTCAGCAAGACAATGATCCCAAACACACAGCCAAGGACACTCTCAATTGGTTTCAGAGAAAGAAAATAAAGCTCCTAGAATGGCCCAGCCAATCACCTGACTTGAATCCAATTGAAAATCTATGGAAAGAACTAAAGATCAGAGTTCATAGAAGAGGCCCACGAAACCTTCAAGATTTGAAGACTGTGTGGAAGATTGGGCCAAAATCACACCTGAGCAATGCATACGACTAGTTTCTCCATACAGGAGGCGTCTTGAAGCTGTCATTACCAACAAAGGCTTTTGTACAAAGTATTAAATACATTTCAGTAAGTGTAATACTTTTTCCCTGTGTCATTCCATTTTATTACACATAACTTAATTTCTGAACTTATTTGTTTTGGTTTCTTTGTATGTATGGATTACTTGGGTTGTTACCAACATCTGGTGTAAATTTCATGTCAATAGCACCTTTTAGAAATATATTTACTGAGAAAAATGGTGACGTGTTCAATACTTATTTTACCTGCTGTAAGTGCACCCACTCACACACTTACATGCCTGCAAACCGCTGTTATCTATCAATCCCATTGCCTCTGTATAGCCACACTACTTAAATGCCCTGTCCAGCATAATGGGTGTCAGTTTACCTCACATCCTGCAAGTGATGTGAACTCACTGATTAGAAAGATGTAGAACGTCATAAAGCCGAGATGCTGGAAGGTTCACACTCGGATGTCCAGTGACCGCAATAATGCTTAATGAGGTCAGGAGCGCGAAAAGATGGCTTGGTTTTTGTAAAGATATATTAGCTTGTCTGCGGGGAGCTACACAGTAGAGAATCTCTTTCCTTCTGTCTCCTGCACTCCCTGACTTTGTTTCTGTCTAATTTTATTTCTCATTCTGTCTCTCAAACACACAAACAAATGCATTTATTGGTTTCCTAAATATATCAGATTTGAAAAACCTGACAGTGTTGACAAAAACTCAGGACAAATTCAAAAGATTCAAAAATATGGCGAAATGTTTTGAAACTTTTAAAGCTTGTGATTTTAAATGTATGTCTGTCATCAAATATCAGAACTTTACGTAACTTTTTGACACTTTTTAAACAAGTTGAAAGTAGGAAACTAGACTCAGTGCAGACATCTAATCATATAAAATCAGAAATAGTTGAGATATAATTCAAAATAAGATTTTGTTGTGCAAAGGTGCCCCAGTTCAATATTCTGATTACTTTAAGAGTTTAGATTACCAAGAATACCTGAATATTGTATTTCTGATCTAAAATACTATAGTTTTTGAAGATTTATTTCACTTTTTTCTCTCCAAAGTATCAGCTGCTGATCCTGCCTTCCTTAGTTACGGGGCTGACATCGGTCATATGTTGCTCTCCCAACCTCATATGGTGTTGTTCCAACCTACTGAACCGACTGTTGTTCAAAAACAGGCAGACGACCACTTTAGCTGATATTTGGAGCCCCAGTGGATTTGTGACAATAGATTTTTTGTGTTACCTGCACAGGGGATTATGCTCTCAAATCTCAGGTATTAGTGGGTTTACCAGGGGGATTATACATTGTACTTGATTCACGGTCGGTCCAAACAGATAATGCACCAGTATGGTAGCAAGTGTACCTCCAAAAAAAAAAGGACAGAAGAAGAACTGTATCCTGAAGTAAGGACAGGAAGCAGATGCATTAATCATCTCAGAGATTTTCGGTGCTGTCAAAAGTGGGTGGTTTTCCCTAATGGCCAAGGAATACGTGACTGCAGCAAATGTGTAACAGTGGTTCATTGTTCTGCTACTTACTGTAGATACTGAGGCATTCATCTAACTGGGAAGTCCTTTTTATATCATATGAGGAATGAAGCTTCGCACTGGGACCCAGTCTCATTTACATAAACAAATGTAATCTTGTCATGTGGGCCCCCTCACATCTTAGAGATTTCGCATGCGGACTTAACAGTACTACACTGGTTGGATTTGCATGAAAGTCTACATTACAGTCGTGATAAAAAGCTTATTTCCCAGTGTAAATACAGTAGATTTCTTTGTAGCTCACTGCTGTTACTGTAACTATATATATATATATATATATAAACTTGTTATTATGTCATGCATACAACTATGCCCAGCCCACAATTGCTTACAAGACGCCACAAAATCATATAATCCAACAAACAATACTCCAAAAAGTCCTAAAATAAAGAGCAATTTGTATAATTTTCACAATTAGATTTTCAGAAGATGTTATTTAATCAAGTAACCTGAAGTAACAGGGTTAAAACAGAGCCTATTTGCATGTATTAATTATCTCTGTTTTTGTTTCCTGTAAACAGAACACTTCTTATATTTATATGTGGCATAGGGAACAACTAATGAATACTTTCATTACCAATTAATTATTTTCTTGTTTAATTACATAATAAACAACAACAAATTTCCCAGAACTTGGACCAACTATCCAAAACCCCAAAATATTCAGTTTAATGTCATAGAAGATATAGAAAAAGAAGCAAATCCTCACATTTGAGAACCTGGAATAATTCTTTGTGGCTTAAGTGATTAATTTATTATCAAAATACTTCATTTTCTGTCAATCAGCTAATCAACTAATTGACTAATCATTTCAGCTCTCAAGTAAATGTTGCTCTTATTCTACCATCTGTTGACTCTTTTTGTAGATAAATTCAGTCTTTTCTGCATCTTTTTCAAACAATGGGCAAGAGGAAGTCCAACTAGGGCTTCATTTGTTGCTACGATGTATATAAAGATTGTACTTGTACTTGTTCAGGGAAATGGGGCCATTTGTGCTAAAATAAATGGACTATTTGTACAGTAAGTGAATAAAAGCGTTTCCTAAGGGGAAATCGTCTTGATGACTCAGTCCGTTAATGCATGTACTAAGTACTGACAGTACAAAGGGTTTTATCTCACTCCTGCACAGCACAGCTCTGTCTCTCTATCCACTTCCTGGGCTTCTTCACTGCACTTGTCATGAAAAGTAGAATGAATTCAGAGAGAGTTGGAAGAGGATGGACTGTCGACGTGTGTCAGAAAAGTGTCTGCCAAATAGTGTCAAGTTGCACAGTGGCTTCACTTCTTGCCCGCTGACTTCCCTGCAGCTTGACAAGAACTTGGATTTTACCAAGCCAAGCTATTGCACATGGGCTCTGCGGAAAGAGACGTACAGTACCTTGTACGTTATTGAATTTATAACTGTCATATACATTAACCTCGACTATCTTACACCGCTGTGCTGCTTGGCAAGAATGCATTTATCTTAGCCAAAGTTTTGAACCTGGGCCATGCAGAGACTGAAAAACAGATGTATCTCGCTGCAGCAGTCGGCTCTCTTGGGATCAATACATACATCAGTTCATACTGCATGTGGAGATAAAATACACACCAGCACTACATACACTAAATACTGATGTTCGATGATGTTTTACAACTTGGGTCCTGTTATAATTGTGCCCAAACTGATTACGGCTAGAAATTTGGGGAACACGACTCTAGCAAAACATATCGGGGAAAGCAGCACCTTCTAAAGCTTTATAGATAAATTCACATTAAATAAATAATTTCAAAAATGCTTGTGTCTGAGTCCAAACATAACTAAACACAGAAATTGCCCCCCTGAATTAGCTGTGTTTGCTAGCTGGGCAGCCAGCAAACTACCTATTCATCTGCCGTAATAACCAACATTTGTTACTTATCCGTTCATATACAGCATGATTCTACTCCACCAGAGGCAAACAGATAATACAAAAAAAAAAATAGTTGAAAAATACTGGGATTTGTCTTTGAGGTGTTAAACTTAAGCCAGACAGAGTCTCAGAAGCAGAAGTGGTTCACGGTTTCAGGCAACATGATCTTTTCTTGGGGTCAGTAAACACATCAGTTCATACTGGATTAATGCAGAAAAAAACACCTTTGATGTGAGCCTGACCTCATTTGGCTTGGTCTGACTCATTTTCTCTTTGTTTATGGTAACAGTGCCTGTAGCAGTTAGGCATCTGGTTGTTGTTACCATGTAAACATGTAAAGGCCCAATTCATAATTTGCTGTTGCTTTCTACACAACTCTAACCCACTTTGATTGCATTTTACAGTGTTGAAGTATAATGAAAATAGCATGTTTTATATATTTTGGCTTTATTAATTATCTCTTTCTCCTTTAGTGCCTTTTCAACACCCTCTCCAACCTGTATTAGTTTACATTTAACTGTACAGGTTGGCAGGCTATCACACTTTGAGGGAACACGTTGTACATTATAGAAACAGAGTTACAGTATGTGTTATCTTGTTAATTAAACAGGTTATTAATATCACACATCCTGATTTGTGTTTCAGACTCTGACACTGCTGTAAAACTTTTTTTAAGCAGATGGCCAGCTAATGAAGCTACATGATCTGTCCTCCTCATCTATATGTTAACAATGAAATAATGATCTTTCTTGTGTGTTTTCTTGCAGTTGGGCGAGGACACCTTCAACCGTGCCAAGTTGTTGAATGTTGGCTACACGGAGGCTTTGAAGGACGCAGAGTACGACTGCTTCATCTTTAGCGATGTGGACCTGATCCCAATGGACGACCGCAACCTCTACCACTGCTACGACCAGCCGAGACACTTCGCCATTGCCATGGACAAGTTTGGCTTCAGGTGAGGTGACGGTTTTCACCTTGGCGTGTGATTTTAGCGCTGACGAGGGAGCATGGCGCCCAACTTCTTAGCACATGTTTCTACTTGCATTTACCTTAATAAGTCTTGATGCTTAGGAACACTTTAGTTCATTCTATTTGAAGGCAATATGGGTTATGGTATTTGCCAAAATCTAATTGCTCATTTGTGAAAATGTAAATATGTAGAATTTAAATATGCAATTGGCTGCCTAACAAAAACATTTAGAGATGCCTACAGTCTTTGTTCCGACAGACAATTGACAGAGCAGCGCTTAATTTAACTAAATCTCATTATACTTTGAAATCCTTGTCTGAAGCCTAAATTAGCATGGAAATACTCCACAGTTCACTGCTGCCAATTTTTATTTGGTCATACTTCTGTAGTCTTAACAAGAGCACATGATACAAAGCATATCTAACAAGCCTAGACTACAGCTTGTGAAGAGACCCTTATTAACTTTGAAGACTTTGTGTTCGAACGCTGGACCTGCTAGACCAACGTGTATGAAGCAAGTTGCTGAACAAAAATCTGCACCTGGACGGCTGAGTGTGCAATGGCTGCCAGTTTAAAGCTAAGGAATAACCATGAAAATAGCAGGAATCTACAGTATATAGTGTAAGTCTGTAGAGAATACTGAAGGGAAAGTCCCATCTGGTTAATTCTCGAACATTTTATCAAAATGCAGCGTAGAGCTCCAGAGTTTATTGTATCCTCACAGCCAGCACTGAACGGTTGGGTCCTGTTTTATTTGTGTCTTTTTGTATAATGACACCACATCTGCCCTTAATTATCTAAAAGCACTAGAAACATTGATTAATGGCCTAAACATGGGCAGTGAATGTGACCTACCCATCCAAGAGCTGTCAGTCCACAAGAGTTACCCTACTGAAAACCCTCAGGGGCTCCGGCAGGTCCCTGTTATAGTGCTCAATAAGCTAATGCTATCTGGCAACAAATACAATACCAGGTGGTAAGCAGGGTTGTAGCAAACATTTCTTATTAGCAATGAATCAGTAAGGACTTTAAATGGTTTCACCAGAGTTTTTGGCCCCTAGAAAATGAAGGAAAGAGGGATAAAAGTAAAGCCTGGTGGTTTGAGTGAGTGGAAGGTCACAGAATTGATTGTAGTTAATTGCTGATGTAAAAATCAGATCCTTGTGGAAAATTGGCTCCCAAGGTTAAAGTGGTCTGAGTCAGCCTACCACCTTTTTTGTTTAGTCCTTCCAGCTTCGTAGCTTCTAAATCAAAGGTAATAAAGTCAGAAACAAACAAACAAAGAAGTAATGAATTTTTGATTTAGGCGTCATGAAGCTGACTTGGGGCATTTCAGAAAGACAACCTTAGCTGCTCTCAAATGTAAAAGCACCAGAAGTTTTTTGATAAATGGTGAAAACATTGCCAGTGAAGGTCAGGTCACATTAAGTGCTGTTCCATTACCTTAGCACCTCACAACACCTGACAGCTCTCTGAGCAGAAAGGGTCACCTTGAAGTCCATTTCACAACACGGCTCTTTCAAAAACATTCCACAAATTATAGTCTCTCAAAGGACTTTATGCAGTGTATTCAAATATATTACCATTATATCGTACAGAATGTGCATGTGGATGTTTAAGTGCTTGTTCCCTTGGTAGGCACAGTGTGAGTGTGCTGCAGCCCATTTGCACATTTACGTATTTATGCTGGGTCATGACCTAATCCTGGCAACGTTGGCACGCTATTCAGTGACTTACATGGGTCAACATGTGCTGTCAATTTTGAGAAAATGAAAGACAGGCAATATGTGAAGAAGAAGCCGATGTAAAAACTTTGCAAATGCTAAATGATGCAGGAAATGCACTCATCTTGTTTGAGTTTAAGGATAGACAATGAATATTTCTTCACAATGAGAACTTCACAGGACTTTCACAACTTCACAACTTGAGTGTTTCTCTGTAACATTACATACTGATTACTAAATAAGGAACAATCGATGTTTAAGTTAGAAAAACAACTTTCTATATTATTAAGAGTAATAAAAAACTGTCAAAATCTCAGCTAATGTGCTTGATCAGGACTGTGTGGGTGTGGTTTCTTTAGAGTTGATTGACGGTTCTGGCAACTTAAGCAAAAAAAACAAAAAACAAAACAAAACATGAGATTATTTCATTATGAGTGGTGTACGAAAGTATGTGACATCACAGTTTTCAAACTGAGCCCCGCCCACTTCAATCCAGTGAGTAGAGCACCAAAAAAGAATAAAAAATAAAAAACAATACAGACAAATTTGTGTTTATTTTGGACCCCAGCACTCACAGAAAGAAGCTGATTGAGAAAAGTTTTCAGGGCCTTTAATGTCCATCTAATTTACAATCATAGGGTATTTTGACCTTTTAATTACAGTCTTTATTTGGAAAATCAGTGCAGTTTGTTTGTATGGATGGCTGCATGTGAGTGACAAGTATTTAAAATAGTATTTTTACATGCAGAATGAAATGGCTTGAAATTGTCCACTTAATGTCACTTAATCACCTGCCCCAGGTGTTTTCCTAGGAAATAATCAGACCGATATGAAGTTTATGGAGTCACAACTGTAGAAGGATTTATTTAAGAGTTTTGTTTATCCTCTTTCTAGTGAGACTCACAAACAGTAAAATAGTTTCCAGTCTCTCTCTCTCTCTCTCTATCCTAGCATGTGTCCATTTTAAGCACAAGCAGTTGCTGTGCACCATATTGTTGCTGGGAGAAACATACGGTCTCATTAGTTTCTGCTTGTCATCTTTCAACAGGGAGCTGTCATATGTTTGACAACACATACTGTATAGAATATACACACATACACACGCGCGCGCGCGCACACACACACACACGCACACACACAGGAACACACATGGATCACCCTCTGGGAAGGCTCCAGGCGCCTGTCATGACACTCGCAGCTGACGTCCGTCCCACTCCACTAGTCTCACGACTTTTGAGGAAAAAATAAAATGCCTGTCCACCCTCTTTTGTCCATTGTCTACACACACACACACACACACACACACACACACACACACACACACACACACGTGCACACAGTATACATGTCTGGTATTCCACCATTTTTACTGTCTTGTTCTGTCTGACCCTCTCTGTTCCCGTACATTCATTTTAAAATTTTCTTACTATTTCTCTTTCTTCTTGTGTTTCTTTTCTTCTGTTCTCATCTTCTCTTTTCCTCCTTTTCCTCATTCATTCTCCTCTAAGCTCTAATGTCTCTTTGTCATGTGTTTTTTTTAACTGACAGGGTCACAGGATTCATGTTGGGGCAATTAAATTTAGCGTTATCCGTAGAAACGTAGGAAACTAGTTTCTAACATTCAAGCTAACAAGGTAACTTGGCTTTTAAGCAGCCAAACACTGGCTGCTTCTAAGCATCACAGGCCTACAGTATGCAGAAATGCTGTGTCCCCTCTTTACACCCGGTCATTTCATGTGTCTTGAGTGGATTATGTATGGATATGGATTATCCTCTTACTGTAGAAAGGCACCCATAAATTATCCACTTAAAAACGCATCCAAGACAAGACGCATTAGGAAACGATCTGATTGCCTAAAACACTTCAAGATGTTATTCAAATGTAAATTCTTCCATCTCTACAAGCCACATAACCACAACTCGTCCTAATGCATCACATCATCATCTTTAGCATTGAAAGCTTTAGCTCTGTTTGCAATGGACATCTTTTTTTTTTTAATCACTTTGTGCTGTAAAGAAATACAGCAAATTTTCTCTGAAATTCAATCCTTTGACACAGGAGGTAACATCCAGCGGAGCAGAGAGTTGAGGCTGCCAATCTTCCTACTGTATGAAGGGTCTTGTTTGTTTATTTTGTAGTAATATATATTCAATTAAAATGCTACACGTAGATCCTTTGAAGTGTAATTTCTTCTTGTCACCTGTCCTCACCTGCTTCCCTAATAACTTCTCCTCCGTCTCACCTTCTCTCCTTCCCTCATCTGTCCCATCTTCCTCTCTCCTCTCCTGCAGGCTGCCCTACGCAGGCTATTTTGGAGGAGTTTCGGGCCTCAGTAAAAAACAGTTTCTGAAGATCAACGGCTTCCCCAACGAGTACTGGGGCTGGGGAGGGGAGGACGACGACATCTACAACAGGTAAGCGTGGAAGGGCGTAGCATGAGCTGCTGGTTCTGATTTCTTCACCAATAAAATGTGACGTTATCCTACCTAATAAATCTCTTTTTAATTTGCTGTAAGGGAAGTGAAGTTTTAAAACCCAAACTAGACTAAATTACTTGTCAAGATTAGCATTTTGCAGTGAGCACAGCCCACAGAAAAAAACAGTAATATAGCATCTGTCAGGGTTATGTTCAGTAGTCTGTTTGGAATAAAATCCTTGTCAGAGCACTAACTGCAACACATAGACACAGTCACACACATTCATGTGCACAAATATGCACATTATTTCAGCCTCTACTGGAGGCTGTGGCAGTAAAATGTGGTGAAATCAACTCTCTCAGCTGAAAGTGACACTGAAGTTCTCCATGGAGTGGGTGATTTATTGTAATTGTTCAGAGAAGGAGAATGATTAGCAAATAAATTAACCTTTTGAAGCACTTCAGTCAGCTTTTAATGACTTGCTCAAGTTCACTAATATTACCGTGGAAGTGAGCTGAAATCAAATCCGGGGGGAGAATATGTGTTTGACAGGAAGACAGAAAGATGACTTAAGACTGCTTAAACACGTTGAACCACTTACAGGGCCATTAGTTTAATTTATGGTCTACTCAGGTGGTTGTTTGGACTGAAAATTGTTTAATTACCTGGTGAACTGATGATCTGACAATTAAACAAATGATTTAGCATAGAAATAATGAAACTACCTTTGCGTTGCACCTTAATCACACCTTAATCTGTCCGCTTCATATTGCTGAAATAAGCATTTAAGGTGGCGTGAGGATTTTCACAATTGACAAAATTGTCAGTCGAATTAGCTTTTTAGTCACATAAACAGCTACATTTGCATTCAGAGAAATGGGCTCGAGTACACTAATTATACACACACAGCAGGACAGTTCTTCACAGACAAAATGCGACCTCCATCTTTATTGTATCGCTATTCTTTGTTTTTCCATCTGTTTTTCTTTTTCTCGGTCTGTGTCCCGCTGTCACTCTCACACTGTGAAGCTTATCTTTCTCCTCTCAGTGTAATAGCATTATAAGAAAACTGAAAATAGAGCATATTAAAATTGGTGTTTTTGAGAATGGACTGTGGCAGTCAACACGGTATTCAGGAGATTACAGTTGTTTGTCAGCGTCTGGCAAGATGTGATAAAAAGAGATCCATGTGTGGTTTACTAAATAGTCCTGTTGTGTGTTTTCTGTGTGTGTGTGCAATTATGTGCCTAAGGATGACAGATAAAGTCAAACCTCTAACTTTTTTATTGGATGATAGCTGCAGTCGGCCATTAGATGCTGTAGATTTCCCTCGAGATATTTTCTGCACTCGAGCTGAGCTATTTCAGCTGCTATGAAATGTGAAGTGAAGTGACGTGCGAGAATATCATTAAAATCTCAACAAAACATAAATCATTCAGACACTGACTTCTGCAATTCAAATTTACCTCAGTGCATCTTGTCCATGCATACACTCAAAAGGCTACATAGATAGGAAGTGTAAATCTCAACTTTTCACTGAACATGTAAACACTGCTACAAAAATGCTACAAAACGTGGATATTATGTCCTCTGAATCAAAGAGCAAGAGTTTCTTTGTAGCTTTTCCTTCCTTTGCAGTATTTTGTACTTAAAGTGAGGCTATGTAATGTAATTTTGCTGAACAGTGAACGCCCCGGCCACATGTGGCAGTTACAGGATAATGGCTAATTGAATTTCCCTTCATTTCCCAAAATTGTCTGGGGTCAGTTGCTTTAATGATATCAGTGGGGCATCCTGGTGGTGTAGAGTTTTAAGATGCCATCTATACAATCTCTATAGTCTGTCCCTTTAAGCTCATTGATGTACATCAGAGGTTTTCAAACTGTGATACACATATTCTTAGATTCAGTGTGCAAATAAACATTCTTAATTCTGCCTAGAAAAAAAGACTCTCCTCATAACTCCAGAACTTGCCTGAGAATCAACACGTTTCTAAATTTTCTTCAGTGTCAAAGTAATCCATTGATAGTTGTCTGTATATCCATGGGCACATGGCAAACAGGAGCTTCTAATAGCTAATTCAGCATACTTTAATGGTGCCAATTTGTCAAAATGTAAACAAATACAGGCTAAAATAAAAATAGGGCTTAAGTTGTAGCCCACAGCGTAACTCACTGAATCCATGGCAACATTTTACTTACTGTTTACATGCCCCAAAGCATCATGGCAACTGTACTTCAAAAACATAATTTTCTCCGAAATAGAAGGGGGCCTACAGTGTGCCAGAGTTTGAAAACCCCCGCTGTATACTATCTAATAAAGGCAAAAATGCATGAAAAACCCTTTTAAAATAAAAACAAACATTGTCATTAGGGCATGTTATGCAAATATGTCCCCTGGTGAGATGCAATGTGTTCTTGTTTTATTTTCGTGATAAAACCACTGACATTTGATCTGTTACGTGCTAAAATGTAGTGTAACCGTAGCAAAAGTCAGCTTACTATATAATCTCTGTGATGTCAGTTACAGAGCAGCAATATCTAACTAGTGCTTGCTAACATTAGCCACCATAATCTACTGGACCAAGTAAGGCTATAGCTGCAAAACCCCTCAGTGTATTACATTGAGCAAGGGTGCGTTTTATTTCTTAAGAATTTGACTTTTGGCATTAAGTAATTCAGGGATACTCACAGGTCGGTAGCCTCAATATACCTTAATACAATTCAACCATCTTGCATTTTCAGAAAAGAAAATGGCAGTAGCATACTCTAACTATGCAGCCACTTTGTTATCCCTACCTACTGTATATTTTTACATTGAACCCTAATCTGAATGCAACAGGATCACACCTGTTCCGTCAAAAATCTCCTCTGTCATTGTGGGAAAAGGCATAAACTGACTAACCAAAGTAGAACAACAGTAGATGTTGCTGTTTGAGGGAAAGTGAGCGCACCAAAAAAAGTTTTATTTTGCAACCAACAGCAGCAAACATACTTGGGTGCAACAAAGGTGAACAGCCAACTGTGCTGTGTGTTTGCAACATATTGAGAATACAGATGGGCGGTGGTGAGAGAAGTGCGTTGCTGCAGGAGTTGTTTGAGAAGTTTCTTTGGACATTTTGATACTTTTTTTTATTTTTTTCAACATGAATCTGGGTCACTGTTGGAATCCACTGTAAGACTGTGAGTGCCGTCTTCTGTAGGAGCAAGCTAGAAGCCCGCAGGCAGTGAGTATTTGATGGACAAAAGGTTTTTGGTGGAGCATTTCTTTAAACCTCGATATGTGATATTTTTTATACTGACATCACATCCAGTAATCTGATAACATTTTAAATACATTGCTTTAGTTTTACAGCCCAGAGATGAACATCTAGCAAGCTAAACATTGGTTGGTGAAGACCAAACCAGAGCTAAAATACTGTCAAATATTGGACGTACATTCATCAGGTGGCCAGAAACACGACTCCGAATGGGATGTTCGTGTTGTTCTGTCAGCTGGATGTGTAAATTGGCAGTTGGCTGCTAACAGATTAGCCTTTTTTGTCTATTTGCCTCCTAGTGGTAAAAATATTAAGCATCACTGTAGCAGCTTTAGAGGCTTTAGACAGAACTGTAACTTAAAACCTGAATTATCTTTATTTCCATACACAGCTTGAATGTATTGAACTATAATTGCACTGGGATTTGTTTTTGATTTATTGACTGACAGATCAACTGTCAGATCTCAGTGCAAGAATAAAGTACAATAGAGAGCTGACCTTAAATCTCTGTATAAACGATATGTCAAAAGCATTTACATTGTGTATTTGATCTCAGCGGTGGGTGAAAATCCAGTGGTGCAATCGTTGAAATAAGACCACGAGATATGTTGAGTTTAGAAACAGGATGGACTGGACAATGACAGTAGTGAGGTTATAGTCACTCCTCTTCTTCTTCTTCTTCTTCTTCTTCTCCTCCTTTCTTTCCTTGTTGTTTATTACAAACTGAGACAGTAAAAATCCCAAGTCAGTCTTATGATAAATTAATGAAAAAACAATTGGCAGAAACAAGCAAATAAAGCTGAGCATGAAGGTTTTGTCTTGCTTTTCTCTAAGGCTCACCCCCCCCCCCCCCCACCATCCGCCTTCGCTGTTCAGGCCTGGCTTGTTTTTAAGCCTTTCACGGAGCAATCAGAAGGGAAATGCCCTTGAAAACACACTTGGACAAGCTGTTGGAAGAAGACGGTGTGTGGACAGGCCTGTGTGTGGATGTAGCAAGCAAAATAGTCTCCTACTTGCTTTTCTCATGTAAAATCTTGAAAAATTATTTTTTGTGGATTTTTAGGTCCAGACTGAAATATCTCAACATTTAATAGATGGCTTGCAATTTGGTACCGATTTTTATGGTCCCCAGAGGATGAAACCTAATGACTCTGGTGATCCTCTGACTTTTCTTATGAGGTTGACATTTGTGGTTTTGAGTAAAATGTCTCAACAACTATTAGGTGCAGTATGTTCAAATTTGGCACACACATTCATGACCCCCTCAGGATGAATTGTAATAAATTTGGTGATCACCTGACTTTTCATGTAGTGCCATCATATGGTCAAATTTTTAATTTGTCCAATACTTTGGTTTATGCCCAAATCTGCAATCCCTCAACTGCACATCAGCAACATCAGCATTGTCACTGTGAGCATGTTAGCATGTAGCTACGTGCCCTTTGCCTGGTCTTGTAGAGGCACATTTCCCCTTCAGGGATCAATAGAGAAAAGCTTATTATTAGTTTCTTTTTAAAATTGAAGCATCATTCTTATGAGGTCTGATGATGCAGAAAAACTGTAGTAGCGTGCAGTGTGGAGGATCCAGTTGAGTGAACTAACAGGCCAGTCGGCTCAGTCTGTCAGCACTTAGCAAAACGACCAGAGGAGGAGGGTGCAGAGATGGAGAGATAAAAGAAAAGCAGTATAGATCAGAGTGTGTGACGTCCGTGAACTCTGCCCCTTGTTTTTTCGATGTTGTTAAAAGGTAGCAGAGTTCATGGGTTTGAACCGTGTAAGCAGCCGATGTGTCCATCAGCCTGGTGTCCAGTCGAAGTGTCCTTGACTGGACGCTGAACCTCCATCTGCTCGTTCTTTGAAAGCTGCTCTGGAAAAAGGAGCATTAACTAAATGACTAAATGGCTCTTTTACACTCTACTTCAGTATCCCTCCCTCACTCTATTTTTTCCTCTCCTCTGCCCCTATAACTCTCCACGTCTCTTTTCCTATCTCCCTCCAGCGATTTCCTTTTTTGTGCTGGTTTTGATGCCACAGACCTTGGCACGGCCACTGCCTAAAATGGGTCCTGCTAGTGTAAAGTCAGCCCAGGGGAACTAGCTGTCCCTGCTGCTCAGTGTGGCCCGAGCCCATGGCGGAGAGGACACATGCCACTTACACAACTGCCAGTGCCACTTGCCCCCTCCCACCCCTGTCCAAAAAAGTTGGTGGATATTACAGAGAGAGAAAGAGAGTGGATGGCTTTTCTTTCTCATCGTCCTCTCACCCTCCCTGAACATGCAGCAGTAGCCTTGGGCAAAGACTGTACCTGTCCCAAGGGCTTCCATGGCAGACCAGCCTTCGACACACACACACACACACACACATGCTCTCTCTTCTTTCAGTGCTCCCTCTCTTTCTTCCTTGCCCTTTCCCCCTCCTCCCTCTAAACCTCCCAGCAGTGGCTTTCAACAGAGCCTGAGCCAGCATCATGTCCACATGCAGCCGCAGCAGCACAAGGACTGCACGTGTTTTGTGTGAAGCCTTGACAGTGGTGTAAGAGTCAAGATATTCTGGGCTTAACACTTTGAGAATGCCAAGCCTTTGATAAGTTCAATCACACTTTCAGGTTGTGGAAGTCACCCTCCGGTCAGGTCAGCAAACACTATTGAGTGTTTTAAATCGTGTTAGACCTATTTGTCTTCTTTTTTATTGATGTTCCCGCTTGCTTCGATTATTTCCTCGGGTTCTTGTGTGTCTTTGTTTTCTTTTTTCTGTATATTTTGTTTATCTTTTCATTTCATTTAAAACTGCAAAACACTTTCAAAAAGGGTTATATGAGGCCCTATTTAAACAGAGAATTGAAAACAAGCTGAAAACTATGGGTGTGTGGATCTAAACCTAAAGTAACAATACTACAAATACACAAAGTATTGTTTTGAGTATCATTACTAGCATCAACATCACTCTTTTTCACTTTACTTTCAAATAACATTTTTTGTTATTTGCTATTAAAAACTGTCTTGAGTAAACTGTATGTGGTTAACTAATAAGCAGAAAACAATAAAAAGAGGTCACTCAGTAGTAATAAAAATGTAAGTCTATTAATGATGCATTAAACTCATAAAACATGATAGTACATCATCTGCTTTAAATAATTTAAAGTACTGGTATTGATATTGGTGATTCTGGCCCTGGTATTACTTTGATATTGGATCTGGAAAAAAATCTTATTTTCCAAAACTGATAACCTGACAAGCATACCCACTTGACCCCACAATTGGCCCCAGTTTGCAGAGGTGAGAATGTAGTCGGTCTATTTTTATTTTTCATTCTTCACACAACTACTTCTGCCACTTTTTGTCTGTAAAACCTATTACAACGCTATGAATGCCTTCAAGGATCATCTCTCCAAAAGTGTGCGTTATTATTCCAATATGTATCAATCACTGCGTCTTGTCTCTCTCAATTCAATTCAGTATGCTTTATTGGCATGAATGTAACAAAACAATATTGCCAAATTGTCAGATAATAAAATAATAATTAAAAAAATAAAAAGAGGGGTGCCCCGGTAGCTCACCTGGTAGGCCGCGTACCATTAAGGCTGAGTCCTTTCCACAGCGGTCCAGATTCGTCTCTGACCCGGACTGTTTGCTGCATGTCATCCCCTCTCTCTCCCACCTTTCCTGTCTCTCTTCAGCTGTCACTAAATAATAAAAGGCTAAAAAATGCCAAAAAATGCCAAAAAATATAATGACAAGGCTTTTCGCCCCACCTTCGAGTGTGGCCATTCAGAACAGCAATAATAAACATGTTTGCATTTAAACGTGGTCGTACTACGTGTCATCTAGCCTAGTTTGTTTGAAGCATACTGAGACCTTTAGGAGTGTCCAAGAGTTGTGGCAGACCACAATGACAGAGTCTGCAGGAATACAGATAGTTTTCCTGGATGCCCCCGTCATTCATTCGTTGGCGGTTGCAGTTTGGCAGGTGATCTTATGGTCCTCAAAAATTGAATGCCACAAGTTGAATTCTTCCATTGAATTGAAAGCATTTATTTGTTTCAGCAACACGTCTTCATGTGCAGAGGCCGTAATGGCAGATTTATTTACTTTCTTTTTCCAGGCTTGCATCAAAAGTGATGAATAAAAAGCCACTCTCAGGTCAGTCTCTATTTTGATGAATAAAAAGCCACTCTCTGGTCTGTCTCCATTTAACTTATATAGGATGTATTTATTTAGTACTGGTGCCTGGAAGCAAACAATACAGTATATTATCAGCTTGATAACAAATATTCCACTCAAAATCCAGTCAGAACCAGTTTCCAACATTGCGTATCTCAAGATACTGAGCTACCCCAAGGTCTTCTAATCTTTTACGACTAAACAGTCTGAACCTCTTCTCACTTTAGAGAGTGCGTAAAGATTGCATTGACCCTTTTGAGTTATTCAACAGATGATTTAACAGTGATTCAGCATTTTACATTTCAGCAGCTTCAGTAATTTTCTACCACAAAAAGTCTCTTATTTTGATCTCTTAAGTACCAAAGGCGGTCACTCACTCTCTAGCAAGCGGTAATTCAGTCATATCTGCCATTAAAGTCTCTTCTTTCTAACGTGCTCCCTGGACAAATAAAAGCAAGCATCCACAAGGCTTGGCAGGGAGAACAAACAAGCTTCCTCCTCCACCTCCTGGGTAAACAGAGCACAAGCAGGAGCATTTTCCTTATGAAACTTCAATACGACAGTCACAGAACAGAAGTCAACATGACACGGTGGAGAGCACCTCTTTGATACTGGAGAAGAATTGATGTGAAGGTGAAGACGGGGTGACGGAGGGATGCCACAGTGAACAGAGAGAGCAGTGTGAATGTGCAGCAGAGATGAGTGTGTGGCAGGTCAGCTGAGTGGTTGGTGTATATCATTGATCAGTGGATATTTTAACGTGCCCGAATGAACATCACGTGTAATCTTCTGCAAACTACGTGAGCTAAAGATAACAAAAGTTGTCTTGTCTTTGGTTGGATCTTCCCGTCAGACATGCCACTTAAAGGCTGTTGAAGCATGAAGCTGGTGCTCCTCACAGCTTCACCATTGTTTTGAAATCTGAGTCTTGGGTGCAAAGGCTCAGAGGCTGCAGGTCTGTGCCTAGTTGGAGTCCCAATCCCCAAGACCAGTGACCAAGTCGAAAACCTAGAGGTTATTATTTATGCTGAGCTGAATTTTTATTCACACATCAGCAGCATCACCAAAATAACCTTCAATCCTCTCAGGAATATCTCAGAAATTCAGTGCTTTCTATCCCAGTCAGATTCTGAAAACGTGTCCATGCATCTGTCACCAGCAGACTAGATTACTGTAACGCTCATTTTACTGGTTTTCCTGTGAAAGCTATTCACCAGCTTCAGCCATCAGCATCTTGACTAGGTCAAACAATTCTTTAAATTTGATCATATCACTCTGATGCTCAGACATCTCCACTGGCTACCTGTTGATTACTGAGTTGATTTTAGGATTTTGCTCCTGGTCCATTAAGGATTTATTGGTCTGGTCTCAGAAGATATTTCTGACATGCCTTCAGTTTATCCACCCAGCAGGTCACATGACAGAAGTTTTTGTTCAATTTAACTTTTAATTAGTTTCCTGCAAATGTCTTTGTATGCCTGTATCTTTGTTATAACCAGTGTGCGAAATACAGAGGGTCTAATTAACACCTCGGACCCCCCCAAAGACGTCCAAGTCTCATAATTAAGCTAATTAAATTTCTATTTATCTATATTGTAAAATGTATTTTCATGTTTAAATGTTGACGAGTGAGGAGCGACACAACACAGTGCTGCTGCAGCTGCTGGCATGGATACTGGCTCCAGTTGTAATTCAATTAATTATTAATGAATTACTCAAACAATATTAATACAGGCAAAATAATACATTCTGAACTGCGAGGTTCTGCTCTTCCTGGCCATATTTGAAAAGCCTCACTTATGTCTTACATCCTTAGGATACGGATCCGAGGCTCTGTGGGACCCTTACATTTCTATTGCAACTGTATGTAACCTATCCAGTGATCTGAAATGTGAACTTTCATTGCAGATGACCTTCCTAGTACGGGCTCGATATTTTTTTGAGTTTTAAAACTGGATACATGCAGCTCTCTCTTTCTCTCTAGTGTACCCCCTCTGTGTCGAATTGTATCAGAGGGCACAATAATGAGGGATGTGCTAATAAAAAAAAATGTGATAGAAAAGGGGAAAGATGCTCAGGACGAAAATAAGAAGCAAGTGCAGGGAGTGGGGGGTGAGGAAGACGGAGGGAGGGAGGTTGAGAGAAATGAAGCGTTGAGCGGAAGGAATGATCGGGCAGAACAGCCACAGTCAGCAGCTGCTGGTGCAGGTAATCCACAAGCAAGGAAGCAGTGGAGCAGAAACTGACCAAAACTCACCTTACTCACCTTTTTTATTTGCAGAAAAATTAGCCTGCCTTTTGTATACAGACAGGAATATAAGTGGTATTAAACTGATGCAGATTAATTTGAGGATTATTTTAAGGAGTCTTTCAAGGAAGGGAATGGGAATGGATAAAAATATCTAGATAGGAGGGTAAGAAATAGACATACTTTTGCATTGTATTGACAAAACCTTTGCATTATCACGAAATATTTTGGTTGTGTACTACCAGCAGCAAGAATAATAATTTGAATTCTTCAGATTTAAAGTAAGTAAATTTACTTATATAGCACCTTTCAAGAGCAGACATCACGAAGAGCTTCACAATTAAAAAAACAACATAAAATACAGACTTAAGTGGAGTAAGAAGAACATACTTATAAATAAATAAAAATTCTACACAGGCTAGTCTAAACACAGTGTTCACATTGTGTTAAATTATCATCCCCACACATTTTAACTGACTAGAAAACTTAGCATATAAATTAAAGACATGATGTATTAAAATAGTCCTCATTAACCAATACCTTATCCTTCCAAAACAAAACAAAACACAGGATTAGGTCTTCTTTCTAAAATATATTTTCCCTCCAGGGATCCGTACTTTTCTGGTATTACATCGATTTTTGTTCATAGGCTTTCAGATTGGCTGATTTGGAGGTCACAGTTTGCATCCCTACTCATGTCTCTGAAAAAAGCTTTTCAGACATAAGACCCAGCCCTCATTGGCACTGCCTCCATCCGCAGAGCACTGACCATAGCACACGACCCCCCCCTCACCCCCTCAACCCGTGCTCCACCCCCCCTCCCCTCTGGCGGCTGATACAGACAACCAATCTGCAAAAAAAGCACACTTTTGTGCCCTCAGCTATAACTGCCTTAAATAGCCTTGGCCCACTGTAATAGATTTCCTCTATAGAGGACAATAAAGAATGAGTCTGAATTTGATTAATTTATATCAGTCATATTGATGGGCTACAGTCTCAAATATTTAAACAACCTATTCAACAAAACAAACAAAAACAAAAACAAAAAAAACATAAAAGGCCATTTGAAAGTTTCTCACTCATGTACAACCCAGATGTGTTCCTGCTGAGATACGAATCGTTTCTCTTCCTCCTGTTCACTCCCGCACACCTTACTTTTCTATTACTTTCTCTCTGCCGTGCATCTTCCAGCCCTCCACCCGGCCACTACCACCATCATCACCACCCACGCCTCCTCTTCCTCTCCCATCTCATTTCTGCAGGCGGAGGGAACTGAGGCAGGACATCAGACTTAGCTCCCAATTCTCCTCCACTCCATTGCTCTAATGCAATTAACTCCACTGGTGGGAATAGAAGAGGAGAGCTGGAGAAATTCCTGATTAATCCAATCAAATAGGCCCATGCTCTGTGAGTGTGTGTGTGTGTACAGACCAGTGTCCAAACTGCTTTAGTAATGTTCTTTAATGCGCGCACTCACACACACACACACAGTCCTCCTCTGCCTCGGGCTGCAAATGAAACTTGTCGTGGTAGATCGTATTAGCGGGCAGATATTTTTCTAGAGAGAGACAGAAGTGCTGGACAGTCCACTCTTCTTCACAAACTTGGGAGCTTTTCAAATGGACAAGGTGCCTCTTATAGTTAAGTCGACTGTAATGTTTAATGGATTTGCACCAGGAGTCCAACTGTAGCTGTGTTTTTATATGGAGGTTTTTATTCCACTAATGACCAGAGTAACAGCTCAGTCAGAATAAGAGTGCCTTATATAAAGTTGTAAGCCTTAAAATTTCAAGTCCTGACAAATACATTGCGTTTCCTGTGACTGTTTCACAATAAAAGCCTCCCAGTGTTTCACCAGCTGAGCGTTGTTAATGTGAAGCAGCAGCAGCAGTGAAATGTTCGGTTTGCATTAGCAATTTAACTTAATGCAGCTGTGATGCGGCGTCAGGAGAGAGAGAACAGTTAACAGTGAGGTTGATATCAATGATATAATTAAACACTAACGCTGGCTTACATCCTGCATTGTTTCATGTCAGTCCCTCGTGTGTAGTAGATCATTTAAATCGAGCCACCAACAATGAAAACTACTATATAGAGAGGTAATTGCTGAATGTTAATAGGCTGCAAAAAGGTCAACACACTATAATATAGCCTACTCTTAGTAAACATATGATGTTTATTACTTTCTGTAAGATTCTGCACAAAGTGAAGCGCTGTGGGTGACTCACTTTCTTCCATTAAGTAACTGCATAGCAATGTATTTTACTGAGCTATTGCTTCAGTAGAAAGCACAGCAACAAACCAGAATTAGCAGGTCCATCTTTTTCATAGGTTTTGTCTGTGGTCTTGTCCTATACTGTGTGTGGTATATCGTGCATGTCAGGATCAGTCTCTCTGTGTTACTGTGTGAAATATATACAAGCAGCACAATCATGAAACATTTTTGATCATGTAATCATTTCTGTTTTTTCTCTTTTTTGGTTTTCCTGCATAATTATTTACTAATTTATGTGCTCCGAGAGATCCTGTTTATTTAGATTTTTTTAGATGATGACATGACTCACAGCCTGTTGAAACATTTTCTATTAAAGTTAAGCATTAAAAAAACATAAAATGAAGCATGTTTTTGCAATTGCACAGATTTATTTACCTTCAAATTAACTTAGATCAACTGATTTTGTTGGTTTATTTAAGAGAAATTTATTTTGTTTCCAAATCAAGCAGCTGCGTTTTGTACCAAAAACAACCTCCCAATGTGCAGCTCCAACAGCTGAAAATAAATAAAATAATTAATAAAAATATCAATACAGTAGATACAGCAAGCTCGGTTTACTGGTTTAGTGGCTCCTCATTTCACTTTCATTTAACATGGTTCAACCATTTCATTAAAGGTTACCTCTTAGTTTATGTTATTTTATAATTTCTCTCCATCTTGTTGCAGCCGCTTCTTATTCATTTCAAATATGTTCTTGAGTTTGTTTCACAACCAATGTCTTTAATGATATGATATCTATTTTGGGTTTCTTTGATACTTTTGTCTGCTTTCTGAAAAGATTTGATAAATTCTTTGTTCATATCATTCAGTTTTCTATTTATTACTTTCTAATATATCTTACTGTTACTGACATTGAATGCCTGCTTTCGTCTTCATAAAGGTTGGTAGACTGTGTAAACATCAGCGACAATGATGGAAATAAGCCCAGGATTTTATCGTTTCATCCCAGAGGAAGCCTGACGTGTTTTATTTTATAAATATATTAGAATGAAGAGAGAAATAGTTGATGGTCATCAGATGTATCTGTACATGTCAGAGCCTGCATCTTTGTGGTCTGTTACTTACAGGTAAGAAATTTTGTTTAAAAAAAATGACCCTAATTTTCCAAATTTGCCAACGTACAATACATTTATTATTATTATTTATTATTTATTACATTGTTATTATATACAGCTAACCACTAGTTGCAAGGAAGTTAATATCTCGATTTGTGTGATTTATCTCAGCTTGTTCCAGAATAAATGAACTGGAAATGTGCTTGTCCGTCTGCTTTTCAACAGTGGCTGCATGAAATGACTTCATCACTACACTTGGAGAAGATTTGTTATATTTATAGGACTGGCTCTGGTAAAGATTTGGGGACCATTTGTAAGTGGTCTGGATAAGGACTTAAACCATCACAAACCTTCTTGTATCTTGTGCTTTTCTGTAAAGAGAGTGAATATCACAGGCAAATGCAAATTTGAACACTGTCTGGCTTTTCTTTTGCTTGTTTGTTTGTGTTGTTTTTTTCTGGGTGGGAAGTTGTTGGGTTTTTTTTAAGATTTAAATTAAAGCCAAGCCCAATAACAAAAAGCAAAAGAAAAGCCAGACAGCAAAGTCATTAATTACAATGAATGTTGTCAAACTAAAACCAAAAAAAAAAAAATCAGAGGCGGTTGCTTTCGTCTTGCTTTGGCACAAACATCTAATCCTGACCCAGTCTCTGAAAAACACAGTGGTCTACTCTGTTTTTTTTTCTCCTACTGCTCCCAATCATTTTTACTTGACTCTCCAAGAAAAGTCAGAAAATGCTTAAAGATCCTGCACAGTGGGGAATTTTACAGCAGGCACCCACCTGCTGTGTTTCGGCGGAGGTGGCTGTCGAATGAGTCGGCTTCGGATTATATACATCACACAGGGGACGCTGAAGCTTTCCATCCTACAGCTCCACTGTATCCTCAGTCCTGTCCCTTACATAATATTCACACTACGCTGTCACGCCATGTTACTGCTTACTGCCTGTCAGAGGAGTGAAAAATAATGACTGCGCTGATGTGTTGTTGGAGTGTGTGTGTGTGTGTGTTGGTGCTCCAGATGAAGTTTTGTTTTGGTCCAAGGACACAATTCTGTGCTGTCTACAAGAATGAAGAGAAGCCAGTTGATTACTTCCTGCACAGTTCATTACAACACACACACACATGCATACACAAAAACACACTCACAAAAACACACAACCCTTCAAGGTCACAGCCGAAGTGGATGTTTCTTTTCGACATTTTTTTTTTTTTTGCACACAATGTCCCTCCGAAACCAAATGAACCCTATTAGACATATTAAACCTGAGCTTCATTCATCAAACTATGTGTGAATGTTTTTGACTGAGGAGCGTGCGTATGTGCAGAATAATATATAAATAGCTTTGTGTGTGTGTGTTCCTTTTGTGAACAATAATCTTGCACCAGCATTTAATCACGCAAAGTTTCATATTGACAGATGATGAGATGAGGGGCCAGCCCGACCTCAGAGAGTGTTTTGAGCCGTTCAAAGAGGGGTTATTGAAAGCAGGCAGGGAAGTTAACGGGCAGAGATACAACAACGTAGCAAAAGATACAGATTTCAAAGTAGCTCTGATAATATTTTACAAAAGCAAACACGCTCTGATCAGTTTATGTTTGAGATGCCAGAAAACTGCTCCCATTTTCTCTGAGGATTGTTTACTTCATTGCCAACGTTTGACAACACTGGGGATGCTTCAAGTGTTACAATCTAGTTGACCATCACCTCAGACGCTTTAACATCATCCTACAATAAAAAGTGGCCACACAGACTTGAAACTGCCTCTAATCATTTCACAACACAAACAGATTATTAATATGATGTATTCCTTCATCTGCATGTTTGTATTAGTAGTCCGAGTCACCAATTTTTGCTTTGACTTAACTTAAAGCTCCAGTAAATCCAGTAACAAAATATAACCATGGATTCAGTCACATTCAGTAACATGGAGCAGTCGGTTTATCAGAGATTTTTCTCTGAAAACAGCTGCCTGCTGCTGCTCCAAACAAGGTTGATGAGACTGAATCAAAACAGTAAAGTTGTGCTCCAGAAACCAAAACAATGAGCTGAAAGACCTTAAAACTCCTTGTAGCGTTGAGGGGAACTGCAGAGTCAGGTAATAATTCTCTGTGGGTTCATGACTGTGAACTTCTGTCTACTTCACATTTGCTTAGTGAGTGATATATTTGATTTTAATACTTGCGGCTACACATCAGCCCCTGCAAGTTCGACCACAAACAAGACCCCACAAGCACAAAAGTCATTGCAATGTTACACTCCGTTTCAGATTCACTGTCACCTCTGTAATGGTTTTATGCCAATGTTTGGCACTATTGTTTGTGGAAATGTTCCTATTTCTCCTAATGTTTACATTTTTCCAGTTGGTTCTTCACGACAAACAACAAAACAAATTGTTGATGTGCTCTAAAATATCTTTCATAAATCGAATCTGAAAATATAAAAATAAAATACTGAGATTCATCCTGAATCAGACGGAGAAGGAGGGATTCACATTTCCGGCTGATACCACCACAGTCGAGCCTTACAGACTCTGCAGGGCAACGGGCACAAAGAAGATTATTTTAAAGATGCAGAACTTTGCATAATGTGTAACTAAGCTCACTGCACTGGAAAGCTGAGAAAGAGAAGGAAAGGGCTGTCTTGCTCACTCTCACTTTATTTGCACCATAATAAATCTCTAAATTATGCAAATGCATGCATGCTCATATGTGCGCGCACAGACACACTGACAAAGGCAATCAGGGAGAGAGAGAGAGAGTTTTCCAATGAATTCATTTATGGGAGGGCTGTTTTGATGGAGTTTGGGTTTCGCCTCTTACGGGTTGATGTGCTTTTGATGGCACAAACTGGGCTACATTCTGGGTTATTTACATTTCACTGGTCCGAGAAGAGAATAGAGGAGAAAAATGAAAGGTGAAGGGGACGGGAGGGGAGGATAGAGGGGAAAAGAGAGACAAGCCGAGAGATAAAGAAAGGAGAGGAGGAGGAGGTGGAAGGAAGGTGAACAGAGGCAAGCGTTGCAGAGAAAAGCATCGAAGTGAGGTGAGGTGAAAAGAACAGAAGAGAGGATGGAGGGAGGAGAACACATTAAGAAGCTAAAGGAGCTGAGAGAAAAGGAGGAGATATGAAAAGAGATGGAGGAGAAGCACATCAGAGTATAGTGCTGTTAGTTTCACAGTTTCACTTATACAGACTAGCTTAGCATAAGTACTGCAGGCTGGGGGAAACAGCCCCAGCCCCTTAGTGATTAAAGGAATAGTTTCACACGTATTTGCTTACTTACTGAGAGCTAGATGCCCGCAGGTGCTTAGCTTAGCCTAGCATGTTAAGCTAAGTTAAGACCTGGAGCCAGGAGGTGCTTAGCTTAGCATAAACAGAGGAAGCAGGGGGGGTTAGCTAGCATGGTTGTGAAAGAAGAAACGTAAAAAAAGACCTCTTTCTAGTCTTCAAGCTAAGCTAAACACTAAACACATCATCATCCACCAATATTCTGATCTTATTCTCTGAAAAATAAAAGCAAGTAGCAAAATTACTAAAATGTTGAACTATTCCTTTAAATAAGACGTTGCTCCTTGACCACAACTTCCCCACATTTTATTAATGAATTGAGTTCAATTTAATTGTTCAGTGTTTCTGTCCTGTGAATGAATTCATACCAGCCTTAACTTTAAAATATTTGCATTATTATGGGTTTCAAATGCAGTTGCAGAGGCTTTTTCACCGTGCCATGCCAAGAAAGGAAAATCAGTTGGAAATGCTGAATCCTTGACATCTTACATCAGCACAAAGTATCAGCTATTAACCTTCAGTGCACTCCACAAACATTGGTATCCGCCCTCAAAAACCCAAAGGTGGAAAAGAGAGAGGAAACCAAAGTGGGAGAGAGGAGAGAGGAAAAAGACGGGGAATAAAAGAGGAGAAAGAGAAGGAAATGAAGAGACAAGAAATGAGAAAAAAGGGGAATGACGATGTGAAAAGAAGAGAGAAGGCAAGTAGACGAGCAGTTGTTGAGGAGCAATATCGGGCATGGATGCTTTTTAAGACAGCGAGACTGCACCAATCAGAGCGTTGCGACAAATATAAATTGCCCATTCAGTACACACATACACAGTCCTTTATATCATTGCAGGTATGAATATCAATGCCTCAGTCAACCTCGGGGTTTAAGCCGGGCTTTATGTGGAACAGATCTGTTGTGTGTGTTGCCTACACTCCATTTGTTGTTGCATTAGATATAAATCTCTGTGCAGATTTGTCCTTGTATTGCATCTTAGTGGTAATACAACGTTACCCCTCTGTCTCAAAGTTCTGATCTCATGCTTTGTTTAAACTGAAACACAATGTAAATGCCTGTGTTTTTCCCAGCTGGTGTCCGCAAAGTTCACAGCTCCTGAAGTTGAGCAATGTGTTTCTGTGGGTGTTGTAGAAGTCTCCGACCAGAGTTGTTCTTTCTACTTAGGATGTTCAGTAAGAGCCACGGTGTCTCTGTTTGTTTGCTTAGTTTAGTTTATTTTAGTTTATTTTGGTCATTTTCAACTTATACAACTCAAATACTCGTGTGAAATTCAAATGTAAAATAAATAAACGGAGACAAAGTTTATACCTACCGAAAAGGTGTAGGCTGAAGCCTTAGCTTATTACACCTACCCTTTTTACATTACATTACATTATTTTGTACAGATCCCTTTAGATTTATACACTGAGAATATATATGTATTTTATATATGTATATTATATATACCCAAAAGTCCCAAAATAAAATACTAGTGTTCATACCTCAGTTTTATATTTGTTAATCACCTTATTTTTTTATTTTTTTTAAAGATCTATTTAGTGAATTACACATTTACATTTCTTTTTCAAAACTGTTCCACAAATTAACTCGTTTAACTGTTACACATCTTTGTTTTTCATTAATTTGTACTGCATTTAGGGGGATTATGGTATGCACTCTTTAGTCTATTTTTTTTTTCCTGTTTTATATTAATTGAACACCTTTGGATTTTGAACAGTTGGACGGACAAAACAATAAAATTGAAGACATCAGCTTTAGAGGTGAAACAGAAAATGAATCAGCAACTGTTCTGATTACCGATTAATCGTTTAAGTCATTTTTCAGTCAAAAATTGGTCCCAGCTTCTAAATTGTGACAATTTGCAGCTTTTTATTTTTTGTGTTATGTGACAGTGAACTGTTGGTTGGACAACACAAGCTATTCAAAGACATCATCATCTTGGGCTTTAGCGTTAGGGTAAAGGCAATTTTTACTATTTTCTGACGTTTTGTAACCAAACTATTTATCAGTTACTAGAAAAAATAATCTGCAGATTAATCGATGATGAAATTATAAGTTAGTTGCAGCTCTATCACTTTGGGCTTTGGGAACTAGTGATGGCCATTTTTCTCTATTTTCTGACATTTTGTACACTAAATGAATAATCATTGATTTAAAAAAAATTATATTTAGTTTCAGTCTTACTTCATTTCTTCATGAAACCTCAAGGTGCACTCCCTCTCCTTGTCTTCTGTTTCAGTTTGTTGTTATTTATTCTTTTATTCTGCCTCTTTTCTCTTGTCTCTCTTTTTGTCTCTGCCTTTGTTTGTTTCCCTTTCTCTCTCTAATAGATATTGTATCTGTATGTGTTGCAGGATCACTCTGAATGGGATGAAGGTGTCCAGGCCAGACGTTCGCATCGGCCGCTACAGAATGATTAAACACGAGAGAGACAAACACAACGAGCCCAACCCACAGAGGTACTGCATCATTGTCCAAACTCGTTCTCCGGCTTTACATTTGGATCGATCGCGCTGCTTTTGTCTCATAGCTACACAATTCAGATGTTTCTTTCCAACTTTTTCATCTCTATCTGAGAGAATTATGATTATGTGGCGCTGCAAAGGGCACGCAATCAATAACATGTCCTTATAATTAGTGTTGGCTACAGAGCTATATACTGAAACATGAGCAACACAGGCAATATAGGGCCAGCGGTGAGGGGTAATAGCAGTTTATCGTGATTCCTCTGTCCATTATCTGCTTTCATTCTGTCCAGTTTTGCTGGAATTACATGTTAAAGATATTTTAACCTTTAAACAGTGATGGTTAAATGAGAAGACTTGCCCTGTTTTAGCAATTTCTTGTCTCACATTGTGCACATTCACACCTAAGAGCTGATTTATTTTGCAAACTGCTTCACTAGCTGACAAGATTTATATGCTTTTTGAAACATGTGGACTGCCTGGGTTTTGGGGGGGGGGGGTAGATGTTACTTGCTGAGGTAAATGTGGGTATACAAGAGATAACTGGAATGTTTCATTGACTCACTGTGAAAGACCTTATTGTACTTTAGGGCAGTCAGTAGTAATGCTGAGGAATGAAAGAACATTATTAACTTCACTTTGCCTACTTCTGATCACATGGGAGAAGTTTGCCTTGAAGCCTTTCTGGCAGAAAGCCCTTCTAACTTGATTAACGCTGTGAAACGGTCGCAGTTTGGTTAGGTTTAGCCACCAAAAGTGCGTACTGTAGTTCAACGTTGACTTATTATTTTAACCCAAACCATGATCTTTTCCTAAACCTAACCAAGTAGCTTTGGTGCTTAAATCTAACCAAACTGTGGTCAACGTTGTGAAACCTTCAAGGCAACCTTCTGCCATGTGCTGATCCTGCCATTTCACGTTAAAGTAACATAACACCAACACTTAACTTGTTTTTCCTAACCTCCCGTGGTTTGACTTCTCTCCGTGCTGCAGTGATGTACAGGTGTACTCCAGGACCCCGTGACATCACTGTTGGGTGTGGTTGCAGGTGCAACAACGCACATTTCTGACCACACCGAACCACAACCATCAGTGGCGCAGGGTGTGGTCCTAGGGGAAACAGGCTTAAAACTTTCACCCAGAGAGGGCAGCAAAACACTGCTTTTCAGCTGGTGTAAAATTAGACATTTACCATTTTAATTGACCAACAGTCTCTTGAATCTAATATATTTCTTTGGCTTTTTCTGTTTGTATCTCTCCTGTCACACTTTATTGTAAAACTTGATAAACAGGATACATGAAAAATACATGAATTCCCTAACACATCCCCAGATACCACAAGTCTCTAAGATTATACATTATTTAGTTTTTTTCATCATTTATTTATTCAGTTAACTTTTCAATTATAGTTTCTGTAAATTTTAGTTCCCGTGTTTCATTTTCTTTTCCACACTGCCAGGAATTTCAATACTTGGTGGAGAAATACTGAATCCTTTGCATGTTTAATTTTTGTTTCAATATATTGAGTCAGAAATTCTTGAATCATCCAATAAAATACACACCATGTGTACGTTTTGAACTATTTAAACTCCCCAGGTTGCTAAAACCCCCAAACATTACTGAGGGCCTCAGTGTGCCTTAGATATGTCTAACCACAAAAAAACTTCTACCAACACAACTGCTGCTATTTATACAACCAAGACAAAGAAACGGGGAGCATAAAGCCAGAAAAAAGCAATAAAACTGGTCTTACAGTAAGTCTGGTATTTTTTATGTTAGGGGAGTTACAGACCACCCTGCAGAGACACAGAGAGAAACATGTTTCTTATAACTGATGAAACATTTCACTCATAACAGGATGTTAAAATTTTAATGCAAGAAACTGCATGAAGACATGTTAAATAAGTAAAATACATGCATTTCAAAGATGCCATAGTCATTTTCTTTTCTTCACAGTATTTGGCTAATATGTAAGTTACATGAATACTGAAACTACTGAATGCATAGTTTTAGTTTGCTGTAATGTCATTAGATGTGGGCTTACAGGTGAGGATGGGGATTCATATGTAAAGTATCAAATGACTGAGCAACATATAAATACAAATAATGTTCTGAAGACCGTGGCTTGGCCTTTCTGGTCACCGAAAGATTGGAAGATTTTAAAATGCCATGGAACAAAACATTTTCAATAAAGCAAAAATTGCTTTACAGAGATACAGCCCCGGGGCTTAAATTGCTCTTTTGGCTACACCCATTTAAATGGCTTTTCAAACAAATGTGTAAAAAATGCTTCCTGTATAACTGTGTTATTATATGGTTTGATGAATGAGACCCAATATGCAGAGATGAGCCCTTCTAGACACATTAATCACCAGGAGTATAGCACCTCACATTAAGCTGCTTAAACGTGGATTATCACTGTTTATTCTCCTCTAAGAGCCCCCGTTTTCATGCCTGGATAGCCCGGGCAACGATGCCTCTCAACACAAAAATCGATAGCTGCTGCAGCTGGGGCCGAATGAAGATATAGTGATCTCTGTTCCCTCTTCTAATATTGCTTTAGTTTGATCTCATGTGACATCATTATTCCACAGGATTTTGACAGGGCTGTGTCAGGGTTCACAGTTTGAGGTCTTGTGTAGTTGTGGCTCCTAAATTGGTTTATAAGAAGATTAAAAAAGCCGACATCGAGAGTCACGAGAAGTGACGGCCAAACACATTGCGAGTTTTGCATCATAGCCACTGAACATATGTTGTTTGAGGCTCTGATACGTAATATATAGTATGATTCATAAAATATTCCAGTTCACAAAGTTCAGTCTAAACTTGAAGAGAGTGTGAGAAGAAGTATTTACAATAATTTCTATTTAGCAAAAGTGATTTTGGAAACCTCTAGAAACCTTTTATTTCATTTTGTTATTAAACTTGTGAAGATGTGGTTTAAATTGTCATTGAATCATTGATTTAAAAAAGAAATCACAGCAACACCGCACCTTCAATACTGTAAGAATCCCCCATCTCAATTTTCAAAAGCAACCAAATCTTAAATGGCTTTACATGATTGTGTTTATCGTTCTGTCTTACTTTCATTCACCTGCTGTCATTTTATTGAAGGTGTTTGATTGTAATAATTTAGGAAATACCTGTAAAATAACAGTGTTTCTCTGCAAAACCTCTAATGAAGATATCTGTGAATTGTTTTTGCACATTATTTTACGGTTTTTGTTTGGCAGCCACTGCTGCCAGTCATTTGACTGTTTTTTTACGATTTTTTTTTTTACATTGTGTGTGTGTACAGGCACATTCATTCAGTACTGTACTTCTGACTTAAGTACAAAGAGTGTGTAATAAATGGCTGGGTTGACGCATTGTTCAGCCGTGCATTTACGATTTAAAGAGTTTGATCCCAACATTTTGTAGTAGTGTTGTAACAAATTAAAGCTTTTTAATGCTGAGGATGTGATGTAACACCTTCACAGATTATTTTGCTTCACTGAAAAGCAATTTGACAAAAGTCTTCTTTAGTGATGTTAATGGTGACATATTTATCTGAAAAGATGTTTTTGTTTTGTTGCTAAGAAGCTTGAACAGGGAAAATGCTCACATCCTGGCCTTACATTCATATCTTTTTATTGACTGCCTTTTGATGTGATCACATATAGTGTGCTCCTCTCCATGCTAACAGTTAAAGAAAGATAAAATCCACCCCCTTATACAGGTGTGGGAGGAAGGAAAATTAAAAGTGGAACCTGTGACATCAACTGAAAAGAAATTAAAGATTTTTTATACCTGCAACAAGCTCTTGCTGAGTGCCAAAGAGACTTGAAACCTGTTTGTGGAAAAGAAAAGCTGAAAAATATGGTTGGAACAAAATTAATTCAGTAGCTTGAAGAGAAAATACCTTGCTCTCCTCCTGGTCTTGCATTTATAAACCTTTTATCGTCCTTTTATTGATTTGATATGCCTCCGTATTTGGTTAAAATGTACATGTAGTGGGCCCTTCTCCCTGGTAACCAATAAAGATCAAATCCACCTCTTATGCAGGTCTAATTAGGCAAATTAACCAAAAGTGGAGCCTGTGACATCAACTGAAAAGAAATGATATAATTATTTTTGACCTGTGACAAGTTCCTGCATAAATCAGTGAGATGTCAGACATCCATCTAGAAGTGGTTTAACTTTAAAACTAACAATCGATACTGTAAAATGTCCAAAATAACCAGGCCTGCGTAATATATTATCTATCATTGTTTTGTGTGTGTGTGTGTCAGAGAGAGAGAGAGAGAAAGATTCAACGATCCCTCAATAATTGCCTGCTGAAATGACACCAATAGAAGTGGGAGCCGGCTAGGTCAGACTAGTCTAGTTGCCTTCATCAAAATCAATAAACCAGCCACTCGACTGAAAGCAAGAATGTGTGTGCGTGTGTAGGTGTGTGTGTGTGTGTGTGTGTGTGTGTGTGTGTGTGTGTGTGTGTGTGTGTGTGTGTGTGCTTGATACTCAATTCCCGTTTTCCTCCTCCTCTCGCTCGTCACTCTGCACGTACTCTCTGGTCCGTGGATCAGACTTCCTCAATAAGAGGTGACACCAACAGGGACGGTATTTATTTGGGGCCGATACATTATTCATAACTGTAGCGAGGGGCAGAAAATAGCGGCCTATTAGTCGGCACAGCCCATCTGGACACTCGTTATAATGTCTTGGAAATTTGGGCTTAAAGGATCTTTTGAAAAGAAGTGGGACTTAAATAACGCATGGTGGCTCAGAATAATCAGGAGGTTGTGAAAGGAGAAATGGCCACCTCATGGCTGTATTCAGGCAGTGTGGGTGGAGGGGAAAGGGTTTTGTTTTTCCCTTATTCCCTCTGTATCTCTTTTAGTGCAGAAAAAATGTAATTCATCACTTTTTATCTTCTGGAGTTTAAATTTCTTTCTGCGCAGTTTTGAGGGCTTTTTGACTTCTCTGCAAAAGAGTGTTAAACCCTTAGTCCATCAACTCACCTGGCATTTCGTATGATTGAAAAAGTCATATGGGGAAAAAGGGGGAAATTTGGAGAGAAAAAAAGAGTTGTGTGGTTACCAAGGTAACCCCAAGTCTCTGAGAAGTGAGTGAGGGTATTGTAGGAAGCGGTGCTTTGAGCTACATGCTAAAATGCTCACAATGACAATGCTAACATGCTGATGTTTAGCTGATGTAATGTTTACCATGTTCTCAGACTTAGTTTATCATGTTAGCATTGTCATTTTTGCCAATTAGCACTAAACACAAAGTACAGCTGAGGCTGATGGGAATGTCATTAGTTTTAAAGGTATTTGGTCAAAAACCTCTAAAAGTACTGGACAAATTTATATTTTGACCTGATGATGCTAGAGGAAGTGATTCAATTCATCCCGAGGGAGACATGGATGTCTGTACCAAATTTCATCACAATCCATCCAATAGTTGTCAACACATTTCAGAGAGGAAGCGTGTTTAGATCTCTTCCAGGACTTTTAAAAAAAATCTTTTATCAGAATTCACACATTTTGACAAGTTGGAAAATAAGAAAAATGCCTTTAACTAATTTCTTTTCCCTGAGGAACTCCCGATCTGTGTTTTGCTTACTCTACGATATTAGTCACACATTTTTGCCATGACTTGACAAAAGACATGGCTACACGTTGGACCTCAGCCGGCAACAAATGTTTACATATGTAATCACATTTGAAAGTAATGAAAGTAAACCTGAAACCATTCATTGCCACGCTCATATCTAAACCAACATCCTACAACATCACTTTGTCTTTTCAAAATACCATTTAAAAAAAAAAAAAAAAAAAAGTTTTACTTCTCAGGCTGTACACGCAGAGGTCTGTCACTCAGTTACGCAGGTAAACTGAGCTTTTGTTTCCGCTCTTTCTTCAGGTGCAGGGTTGCCTTTCGGTTTAGATTCAGATTAATGATTGAGCCTTTTGGGAGAGTTTATCTGGAGTACCTGCGTAATGTTCAGCGTTTACCAAGGGAAGCATTGTCTCGACTGTTTGATGAATGTTTACTATCTCCTCCACACACACGCATAGACATTCACTCAAACATGCACACACTCTCGCAAAGGAGACCGTTCTTTCAGCCCTTTCTGAGATGCTGGTTAGGCATAGCAATGAGATATTGGGCCAATGGAAGTAAGAAAGAGGCACATTCATCACAAGGCGCGAGTATCAGTTTGCACACACACACACATACACACACATTTTGTCTAGAAAACGGCGCTTCATGCATTGCAAATGAATTAGTCACTGAGTAACATTGTTCAGTATTCCATTCATATGTTATCGTCCTGGGACAGTGCAGATACAGGGTGTGTGGGGTGTGTTTGTGTGTGTGTGTTTGGGTTGATATGTGCGTGTGCGACTGGTCTCTGTAAACTTATATTTACCATGAACAGGACTTTAAGTTTGCAGTCTTATTTTGAATACGTTGAAGGAATAGTTTGCCCTTTTGGGAAATATTTACTTTGCCAAGAGAGATTGATACCATTATCAGGTTTGTACGGTAAATAATGACGCTACTGTAAGCAGCTGGTTAGCTTAGCTTAGCATAAAGAGTGGAAACAGGGGGAAAGCGCTGACCTGGCTCTGTCCACCGGTAACAAAATCTGCCTACCAGCACCACTAATTCTCACTAATTAACACGTTATGTCTCATTTGCTTAATCTGTTCAAAAACAACAATTCGCTGTTTAACAGGGGGTTATGTGCCGGATTATTTCTTTCTTAAATTAAGAAGACTCTCAACAGACCGCTGCTGCACGACTTGCAAGACGAGGGTCACGTGACCCTCACCTTGCAACAAATTGTTATTTGAATTAAACAAATGACATATGACATGTTCATTTTTAAGCTTTAGAGGTGCTGGTAGGCAGGTCTTCTTACCTTTGGACAGAGCCAGGCTAGCTGTTTCCCCCTGTTTCCAGTCTTTTTGCTAAGTTAAGCATCATATTTAGCATTGATATGAGAGTGGTAGCTATCTTTTCATCTAAGGTAAGAAAGCGAATTGTGTGTTTCCCAAAATGTTGAACTGTTCCTTTGAGACATTTTTCTACTACAGGGTCAAGTGGGCCAGCTCAAAATATATGACACCAGAACAAAATAACCCTTTGTTGCCGGCATGACGGGCTATTGTTGAGATCCTAAACCAGAAATGTTTTCCTGTGAGACCCTCGGTGGAATTAAAATAGAGCTTTACTTAGCCCAGTTAGGACTCAGTCTGGAAATCAGGCTAATGAATGTGTAAGGGGGACTGTCTTTGTCTCGCCCTCTAACTCTCTAAAATAAAAGTAAGATAAGTGAGATGAATAGGTTTGAAATGATGCACACAGAAGCCTACAAATTGAGTGTACATGCCTCTCATATTCTCTGTATGTATGTAGGGATTAGTTTTTTTGCTTTTAATCTCTGCTGTTTGATAGATTCATCCAAAGATTTTTCTTTTTTTCCCCCCAGTTCTCATTCACTTAATTCCTAATATCAGTATAGCTTGCCCCCTCCATCTGTCACTCTTTCTCAGATATATATTTATCTTTCTATCCTCCATTTTCTCCCCTGCCATCCAGCCCTCATTTCAGTTTAAACCGCCTGCTTTTTCTCCTCTTCCCTTTTTTCCTTGCAAACTAATTTCCATTCTTTTTAGATAGACGCGCCAATCCTTGGTAGAAGTCAGAGAACATGTAATGCTACTTATATCTTATTGCATTATATTATTCAAGGGAAAGATGCTTGACAACATTTTTGCTGCTTCCATTCATGGCAATAAAAGCTCTTTGATTTGATTTGAGAGAGACAGAAGGAGAAAGCAATGCAGAGAGAGGAACGAGAGATCTTCACTAGTCAGTTCTGACAAGGCTCTGTAGACTCAGTGGTCCATGTCGGACTGAAGTGTCAACTCCAGTTGTACGGCCAAGCATATCATTAAGAAGACGTCTTTTGTTGGAGTCCGTCTTTTGAAAAGTGAATGCGCACGGTTGGGCGTTTGCACACATCAGCTCTTTCTCTGTTCACAGACAAAAAAAGAGGCATTTTTAGGACAAGAGTGTTGTAAACATTCTGTTAGACACTCGCACACCGTGGCCTCATTTCCATCCTGACTGGCTGCATAAACTGATACTACTGTGGGTGTTACAGGAGAATTTGTGTTATGAATCGGTTTTAATGCCAGAGGTTGCACCACAAACTGAACTGAAGCGCAGCAGCAGCACTGTGTAACTGTCTGACACACTGTGTGAATTATTTTCCCCATTCTTTAATACCATAACCAGTGCAGATTCTGATGTAACTGTTGAATCACAGCCAAGGGGGAAGGAGATTCCAGCATAATTCAAACAAACTGAGGCGGATGTGATGGAGAATACTGAGTCGCAGTGCGATGTAATAGCACCACCTGTTGGTCAGGCTCTACATAGTAAAGGATACTGGACGTTTACTTCATTTTAAACAATCCAACAAAACGGTTCTGCTGTCTGCTTTCAGGTTATTGAACAATTGTACAGTTACCTAGAAGGGCGGCCTAGAAGAAAGACTTTGTCAAAGAGAACTTTAATCAATACAAACATCAGGCTCTTTACATCCTTTTGCCTTGATTTATTCTCAAGTTTTGTGATGTGATGTGTTTGTTTACCTATGAGAGTCTCTTACATATTTGGACCTCGGGATCTACGATTGTGAATTCCATTTCCCATGTGTACCTGCATGACAAAGCAGGTGTGCTCTATTTCAGTGGTAACAAAAGAGAAAAGCAGAACTGAAGGGAAAAAAAACTATTTATGCTACACAAAGTTATGCTTTTTCTTTTTTGTTTTCTTTAATCTTTGTTTTTTTCTCGTAAATGACTGAATATTTTTAGTTGAACTGGTCACAGCTGTTGGATATGAGACATGAGACAAAAATGCGCAGTAGACACAGTTTTGTTTTTAGGGGTCATAAGCCAAAAAGGTTGCGCTGCTCTATTTGATGTTGTTATAGCCACTGGGATCCCCTTTTGTCTAATATTTGCCCCAACGGAGGCAGAGTGACAAGCTATGTTTCTCTATATTTGACTATTTTTTCTTTTTTTTGCCTTCTTGCACAGTCAGTCCTGTAATTATCTGCATTTCCCACAATAACCCCAGACCTCCCTATGTCCAAGCAATCAAACACACTTAGATAACCACATAGACTCACACTAACATGCACTGATAGAGAGGCAAAGAATTTCATGTGAAAATCAAGATTTTACTTTAAAATTTCTTTAATCAAATTTTCTTCGTCTCCCCATTTCCCTTGACCTCTCTTCCACCCCCCCCCTCCCCCTCCTCCCATGTCTCTCTTTCTTTCTTTGTCTTTCGCCCTCCAGATTTAATAAAATACAGAACACGAAGAACACGATGAAGAAGGACGGCATCAGCTCCCTGACCTACAGAGTGGTTCAGGTCAAGAGATACCCTCTGTACACAAATATCTCTGTGGAGATAGGCAAACCACCGCCCCGGCCTTTTAAGGGCTAGAGAGAGACAGAGAGGAAGATGAAGGGGGGTCGACGCACATTGACTGGAGGGAAAAAGATGGGAAGAAGAGAGCTTATAAGAAGGAAGTAAAGAGAACACATATCCTAGATATCTGGACAGATGTGGGAGTGAAAGAGAGGAAAAAGTCACAAGCACATCATGGTCTCTTTCTCCCTCTTTACCCCCCTGTTTTTTTTTTTTTTATTTGAGCTTGCCATTTCTGTAACCAGGACTCAGGCTTTTCCCTCCTTCTGCTTTTTCAAGCAGCCAATGGCTTCACACCTCCTACCTTTACCAATCAGTGACTTCAGAATTAAAGAGTGTGGACCAAAGCTCGAATATCAGTGGCTGACCGAAGGTTGGCGTCAAACTTGGAAGCTGAAACTTGGAGTCTCTTCATTAACAATCCTTTGTAAAGTGGAGGGCATCCGATGGCCTATCAACAGAGGATATTGACAGGAACTATTGTTGGGAGATGATACAATAACTTCATTTGAAACTTTGAAAAGTTTTCATGGCCTGTTCTTGACAGCATCGAGTGGGATTTCTTGGAATATTTGACCAAGATCATATAAACAAAATGAACAGGCTTTTTACATGGATACAAAGACAAGAGGAAGACGGATACAAGCATTTACAGTGATGGTCAAGAGAATAGGGATTTCCATTAGAGGCAAACTGTGTTATTAACAAAGCCTGATGACATGCAGTGACGGCTCATGGAATTGTATCTGATGGACTGCATATCAAAGAAATCAGCTGACTCTTATCTTGACAAATGACGCTAATAGACGATTTATTATTGATGTTTTTGTCAGGGAGTCACCTGTTTGGTTTTAATTACTCAATCAAATCCTCCGGTATCAATTAATGAATGTGTATTGTGCCTGCATCTACCGCAGAAAAGTCAAAAACAGTGCTGGGACACGCTGATAAAACATGTTCGTCAGCAGCAACAAACTCCTGAGAACCCTCTTTTTGTTCTCTTTTTTTATATATATATAAACTGAAACTTTGGAAACAAGAACTGATTTAGTGGAGTGGCGGAAAAGTTTTGCCAACAAAAGTAAAGATATTGAAGATATGAAAGGATTTCTCCTGTGCTGAATGCAGTGTGGTGGAGCTACCTTGGGAATGCATTTGAAATCAAATTGAGGAACTGAAGACAACAAGGCAGATGTATACTGACAGCTCAGTCATGATTGTAACCCCATGTGGCACATATTGGAGATTAGGTTTCTGGAAACTTTGTTTGTTCACTCCACTTGAAGAATGATAGAGGTTTATTTTGGTTATCTGGGCTTTAAAGGTACAATATTTGTCTCTACAAGATGCAAAAGGCTTGAGGGTACTTTAATATTCCTTAAAGTACAGATTTGATGAAGTAGAAATATGCATTTTTCATTAGAAAATTGGACGCTTACCATATTTTTTGCACATGGGGCACACAGGGGTTAAACGTCAAAAATGAGCTGTCAGGATGGAGTCATGACTTTACAGGAAAAAGCGTTGTGGATACAAAAGCTGACTCTTGTAACTTTTACACTGGCTCCACAGACAAGGCTAGGTGAAAAGTAATGAATTTTGTGGGGTCATTCTTTAGCCTACAATGTAACCTGGAAGTCAGATGGTTTTTTTTTATCACAATTCATTAAAACTCTATTGATGCTGTTACTATTCCACTTTCTCTCTTTGCTATCTTTTTCTCTCAATCTCTATCTCTGAGAAAAAGACTATATCATATCCGGAAAGAGGAAATTATAGGGTGATAGTCTTCTGTTGGTGAAAATTGTGAATTTTAAGGCAGTAATGAGAAGTTATCGCTTGAGCAGTTTGACTGACATCTCTATTGCTGCTTCAGAGTTTATCATCGTCAGGTCTGCATTGGAATCCATTTAACACACTTTCAGATTTCATAAATGATGGGAATCAAGCAGTCAGAGTTAAACTGTTTTCATTTTAAAACCTTTTTGTCTCATGAGTTTTACAACTTTCCCCGTGTGAAAAAGGAACAAGCAAAATCTATGACCATGATTTCGTACATCAATGTATTGGAGACTGTTTTATGCTTTGATACGTCACCTTTTTTTCCCTTTGTTTTAGTTTTCCTCTACTGTCTCTACTGCTGATTCTGTTACTGATGACACCTAAACACCAAACTGATGCCTTCAGAAGTTATCTAGTAAGGGGCAAGGAAGGTTATTTTTCATTTAAAGGTCATTTTTGGGTGTAAAATCAATCAATGAAGACGTGTGTTTCAAGATGGGTAATACAGAAATGTGTTTCAGTTTCAAACATTTTCAAGATCATGAAAAACCTATAGAAAATATTTCCACCTGTCTTTGAAATTTTAAGCAGACAGAAGATTTGCGTGCAGTGCTGTAACTGTTTGAATTTTCTATCATTCGGAGCAATTTGGGGCTTTTATTTTGGTGAGAATTGCGTATTGTTGGCCTCCTCTTTGGTCAGCCTTGAGGCAAAAAATGTTCCCATCTGTTTGGCGCTCCGTTATCTCCGCCTCAAGCCTGTTGGAAAGGTATGATTGCTCCTCTTTTCAACGCACACTACCACACACGCACACGCGCGCGCGCGCATTCACACTGTCTTCCCCTTTTTTTCCTTTGCATTATCTTCCCTTTCATTGCCTTTTCTTTCTTACTCTGCCAGTCCAGGCTGTGTGTGTCAATGGCACTCTGTTGTGCTTTGTGGTGGGCCCACTTCAGGCACAGCTGTGTCTCACAAGAGTGCTTCTTCTTTCAATAGATATCGACAGAGCCTCTCTTTGTGTCTCTGAATCTGTGCCACTTACTGTATCTTTATTTATCTATTTATTCTCTCCCTCTCAGTACACATCCCCATTTGTGAATCCTTCTGTCCCGACCCCCCCTACCTTTTCTCAGTCTCTCCCCAACTTTATCTGGCTCTCCTTTTCTTTTTCACCCTCCCTCTTTTCTGTATTTCTCTCCTGGTGAGTTTCAGTGTCCTCAGTGGGCAGACTACATGCGGAGAGGTCAATACAATCCCTTCTCTATACTGTTTACAGCTTACCCTGTGCAGTAGTACAGATTGGTTCACATCTACCCCATATCTCACTTTAAAGTCATTGTTTTCAAGTGGGATATGAGGCGCTAACATTTTTCTAAGGGTTTCTTTCAGTTCTGTTTGAAATGCAGTCATGCTATTTTTTCCAAATAGATTTCTTCATCTTTTGCCTTTAATTCACCTGTTGATTTGAAATCCTTATAATCAGTACGCAACAGACTTAATGACAGGTATTACTTTGATTTTTCCCATTCTTACAGTATTAAAGAGGCACTCCAGAGATTTAGTGTTTTACTTCCATAAAGTTGCGTGACTTTTGAGAGACAGATTTAAAAAAGGAATGGTCAAAATTGAAATGGCATATAAATGGAGATATGCTGACTTTTAGTCCCTAGTATGAGTCAACATACTACATTTCCCATAATGCACCGTGATAGCGTTTTTCATAGAGTTGGAGGAGCTATTTTGGGCATCTCTGGTTGCAGAAGTAAATGTCTCATTCATTTTGCGCATAAACAATGTCAATAACTCACATTTGGAGCACTTCTGCGGCTTGGATTGGCATGAAACTACTCCCGTTAAATGTACAAAAGATTAACTGTGTTAGAAAAATGATTTTAAAAAGTCAAAGTCACAAGCCTCTGTACATAAAAAACATTGGTGAAGACCTTAACTACGACTCCCAATGTGCATTGCGGCAGGAAATATCCAATCACCCAGCTTTAAATTCTGTTACATGCACCACTAAGGGCAGAAGCTACAGATTACGCTGTTGAGAAAACTGATTTTACAATCTGCTGTTTAAATAAATTCACTTTGGATTTCTCGGTCAATTGTGGACAAATTTGCCAACTATGACGCTGTGTTTTGTTCACACAATCAACAATGAAGCTTTTTTTAATTTGCTACAGCTCTGACTGGCTTCTCCTCTCCATAGCAACAGTATTTAGTATTTAGAGCCGTCATCCAAACTGACGGACAGATCATGATTTTTTTACCAAAATTGAAATAATCCTGTAGGATCGTGACATTATCAAGGAGAGTCCCATGTTTCTATGTTAAGTAACACTGAGGATATTGTTTAAAGAAAAGTTAAAATGGGAATACTGAATGGGGAAAAACACAACCGGCAACACATTACAGGCAACCCTTTCTGAGGTCCGTTACATGAAGAAAGTACAACCTGTGGAGTGACAGTTATTGGAAAAAATGAAGGCTATAGGAAGAAAGACATGGCCCCAGTGTGTATAAACAGTAACATGGGATATAGATGTAAAGATCAGCAACAAACACTTCAGCAAAAACAGTATTTGAAACGTTTCCTTTACTTGAGAACAAGAACAACCGTGAGGAGTGCTTGATGTTTCTTATTGGACGTTGGACTTTTGAAGCTGTTCCAGTTGTCAAGCACACCTCAGGTGGTTAAGTATTCGAAAACGGTTTTTCAAATAAATTTTTTGCTCGTCTGCTGCAGAGAGCAGATAGGACTTTCAGGCCTGTGGGCGTTTTTAATCATTTACTGTATCTCTAGCTATGGTTTTTTTGTACATTGAATGTTGAAAATGTTATATCTTATATAGAATGCATTATGTCATATCAAACCTACTTTTTCTATACAATCAATAAATCTGATGGTTAAAGATTGTATGGTGGTGTTGTCAGTTGCTTCCTGTGTGTGGTACTGTGATTGTCTTTTTTCTCAGGTTATTGAAGAAGACAGCCAAACTCTTTTGGAAACTTCATAAGAACTTAGTTTTTACCTGCAGACAAAGGTAATCCCAGAGCTTTTTAATGTAATATCTGCAGTTTTTGGCATCCCTGTTTCCTGTTGCCATGACAACCCGCGTAAACCTGTTCTCAAACCGGTGAGTTGGTAGACTAAAAGATTACATTTTCACTTCTGCAGTCTTTTATTTTCTCTTTTCTCTTGCATCCTTCCTGCCACCCTCCCAATAGTATAAACATATATTTAATGTTACAAAGTAAAGCTATCTCTATTTCTCTCTTTTACTTTCTGCTACTTTTCTTATTCTTTTATTGGTCCCAGAACTGCCAGAAGAAAACCTCTGCAGGGAAATCAGGATGGCATCGTCTCGGAGAGGAGCCAAACTGTTCACAAAACAGCAAACTGTTCAAATAAAGTAAAAAGACTCAGGAGGAAACTCAAAGTGAGAGATTTTTAACGGACATGAAAAGGTGTTTTAATTTGGAATATGATGTTTTCATAGAGCTGGTGTACATTACCAGAATGACACACTACATGATTTGTGGGTGTGACTCATATCAGTTCCCTTTTGTTTTAGGCAGTGAATTGAACTCCACTAAAAGAAATGGTTTGACATTTTTGGCTTTTTCTCAGAGAGTTAGCAGCTTAGCTTAGCATAAAGACTGGAAATAGGGAAAACAGCTAGTCTGGCTCTGTTCAAAGGTAACAAAATCCACCTAACAACACCTCTGAAGCTCACTTTATTATACGTTATATCTTGTTTGTTTAATGCGTGCATGAACCAAAGTGTAAAAGCCAGCAGAGACTCGAGGAAGCAACTGGCCCAAAAAACAGTTACTTTGGTAACAGTTTTTTTGGAAGAACAGCTTTAAGATTTAAAAGGTGTTCATAACCCTAAAAGTTTAAACGTAATCCCAGACCTTGCATAAAGAAGCTTTTCAGGGATAATGAATACAGTGGAAAATGAGCTTGGGAGACTTATACAGTAAATTACATTATTGGCTCCATCACTGCATATAAACATGTAACAAGACAAGATTAGTTTTGGTTTTCATTCAAAGGTCCCCTCATGATTAAAGTGGCAGATGATGACAAATAATTGAAGATGTGCTGCACATGAACCTACATAAAATGACAATACATTTGCTAGATTTCATCACACACTGAAGATCATATTGAAAAAGGTAAATGACACTTTGATAACAGTGGAAATAACAAGGAAGGCTGTTTCTATGAAAGGCTACACATTATTTCTCATGAACGAGTAATAAAGCAGTAAATTACAGACTGTTTTTCCTGTTCTACAGTGTACATGCACAAATAACATTCCATTAAATGAAACCCTGTTTGATGGTGGTGTTTCGCCCGTGTCTACAGCTACTGTACAGTCATATCTTAGGCCATAGTCTCATACATTATATTTCAATTAGCATGGAAATTAAACTGCTGATTTTATAGAACAGTTACAAATTGTTAATTGCTTTGCTAAGCCATTTCCTAGTTTAAATTGCATCACAGCTATGCATACATTTGGGTGCTGCATCAACCCGTGACAGGTCAATTACAATTTCTCATCATCCAATAATCTCATTGACTTTGTTATGTTGCTAGTTGTTTCCCAAAGCAGGTGTCTGGAAATTAAAAAATACCTCCTGAGTAGCTTCTATAAAAGCTAGTCTCTCTCTCTTAAAACATAACGGTTTCTTCAAAAAGTTTGACTAGAACATTGACAGGCAGATAAAACATAAAAGGGTAAATATCTGGAATGTAGTCACCTTTCAAGGGTGTTATTTCAAGTTTGTTTTTTCTAGTTTGTGTCAGATTTGTTCAATCATGGATTTTTCTGTAGAAGTACAGACGTTAGGCACAAGGGTTGAGGGTGTTTGAGGCTCTGTAAATCAAACATCTTATTTTTACATCTAGGCTGTCTCTATTTTCATTGACCTGATTGACTACAATTCATCTTCTTGGGTGGCAGGATGAAGCCTCATCTGTTCTTCTTTACATATTACATATGTAAACCTTGTATTTTGACCTTGTAATATGCAGCTAAGGCCTGATCATGGGCCAGCCTTGTCCACCAAAGTAACAAATTCAGTGGGTCTTATCAATATTGCAGAACTCTTGGATGAAAAGTCCTTGTGGAATGGCAGCTGATCTGTTCTGGTGGCTTTTGGCATTTTTAAAATGATTTCTTTGGTTCTTGTTCAGTTCTGTTCCCAGAAACTTTTTTAAGTTGCAGATTTTCCTTTATGTCTGGCTATACCACTGACATTTTCAGCTGCTCAGCATGTTAGATGGAAGGTATATTGATGATCAGTCATTTGGGATTGTATATTTGAACAGCTGGTTCTCTGCTGACAGTGTGAATCAGTTTTTCTGGGTGGACGGTTGTTAAGGCGTACAGTTTTTGAGGCGGGAACAGGTGGCGAGACGATTTCCCTCCCAGTAGCCGGCATCCTGGCCGTCGTGACAACGACACTTGGTGCAGGAGTCGACCCAGATGGGCTCTCCTGCGGGAATCACCTGGCTGCGTGACGAATCAACGTAGCAGTTAGGACCTGGAGGGAGATGAGCAACAGAGGTAAGTGTAACTGGAGCTGAACAGATACTACAAACAGGCAAGCACATAAAGTCAAGTGGACAGCATTGCGCATATATACTCATCCCTGCATGCAAATGAATAACTACATTTGACAGTGGTGCTCATACAATAGAGAAGATAAACTTCCCATTGGTCCTTTTTTAAAACTTACTTTCTACTTTTTTTGTTGCTATTTTCGACTTACCCTCCTTGCATTCAGGGCAGCATTTCCCAGGCTGGTAGACAGGGTTGACACATGGTGGAGGGGCACAATCTGCAACTAGACAGCGGGCGATGCCATCACTGTCACAGGTGCACTGCTCACATTCTGATGGCTGAGAGACAGCACACACATTATACACAAACTGCATGAGACTCAACACGGATCTTATTTCTAACCTGCACCTCTCACCAAGACCTCCTCACACAACCTCAAAAGAGGGCGCCATTTACCTCCAATTCCCTGCTGTATACTCAAGTTACATACCCACATACCATACTGTAATTCATTGGTTAATTTTTAAAATATGCTTGTGCATAGTTACAGGGAACAGTATGAACAAGATGAAACCTGCATGAAACAGACCAAGAGACCTGAGGTACACATAAACAGTACTGAGATGCTGTTTTTGTGATATCTGTGTGATAGACACTTTAGTGATTTACAATCTTGGTCTACTGCACATTATCTAAAACTAAAATATCTAAAACCCCTGATATTAAGTCCTCTGTGTCTGAGGTATTCAGCGTGTTATAGTGACCATGTCCTTCTTCTAATCATTTGTGGTATTTCTTTGGACATTAGTCCCGAACAGCACATACAGTCTATACAAGTTTACTGTAGTTTATAGCTGTGCAGTTACATTTAAACCATTTCTAAAGAAAATATGATTGACATTAGACATTATATCAGTAGTTTCTGACCTTTTTGACCTTAAAATGAAACAGTGTCTACTTATGACCCCATAATCACAGCCTTAGTATGAGTTGTGAGCAGTTTGAAGCATTTTAGAAAACCGGGGAGGTAAAAACTCTCCAGTATTTCATTAGTAAATAGCAAAAATCATCTGGTGTCCCCTTATAGATTTTTCTTGGAGCCTGACCACTAAGATAGCAACCACTCCTATATATACTGTGTAGAAGTTGGTGGTTCTTATGTCTATATTCTGATTCCATATGAGCAAAGACAATTAAGTAATCTCAAATCATTTAAGGCGTTATTAATAATAAGAGTGTCTATAAGGTCATGCTGTCCCCATCCGTACTGGAAGCCATCACTGGTAATCCCCATCTTTGAAGGTTACCACGTGTCATCGCTTTCAGGCTCACCTGGAAGTTCTGGCCCAGTTCGTACACCACTCCTCGGTACTCACACCCGATCTTCTCGCACCTAGGGCAGCAGTCTGTGGGGTAGTGGCTGACATGGATGCATGCAGCCGGGAGAGAGGTGCACTCAGTGCGGGAACATGCGGAGCCCTCGGCGGTGCATTCACACTGGGTGCAGTGATCAGAGTCCAGAAAATACCATTCCCCCACGAAGTATATGCTGCCGTTGGCATCGCAGGTGTTTTCCTGCTGCCCGGCGACTGAGAAGCCAAAACCGGCCTGTGCGTAAAGCAGTAGTGCCAAAACGGCCGTGCGTATTCTGCGCTCCAAGGAAAGGCGCTCACTGAAAACCATGATGATTTATTTGATTCAACTTGTCCAAAACAAAAACTTTAACAAGCAAGTAAGTGAACCGAAACACCCACCGTGGTCCAGCTGGGATTTGGCAGACAGGTTATCCAAGTTTCAAAAATGTTTAGTTTGTTATATTGTTTTATTCTACCGAACGCAAAACTCCTTGGCGCTACCTCGGCCCTCCTTCCACTACTACTACTCCTTCGTCTACTGGGGCTGCACACTTCTGCACAGAGCCCGGGAGGGGGTGGAGGTTGGGGGCATAAAGAGGGAAAGTTATATTCACTGCCTCTCTTGGAGTTCACACGCCAGTCTCAGCTGAAGTCTGTCCCTCCCCCAGTTTAACATCTTGAAGTAGCCTATATTAGTCCAGATTTTTTACAAGAGCACAGGTGGTCTCGTGTTCATTGCTGGTAACTACTTAAGTATACAGAACACGGAATAGGTGTTTAGTCTAATTTGTTGTATTGAGTCATTCAGCATTACACTTTTGCGGTTTAATTTTAATAAAACACAAACGTGAACTGTGGCCCATAGTTACCTCTAGATTTCTAGAGAAACCTACCGTTGACAGTTCCGACCGATCTCGCGATATCTCCCCTTAGCAACTGGAACGTTTGCCCTGGATACCACAGCCTCGCTAGATACACGGAGCCAATTAAGGTGAGCGTTTGTTTCTCTGTGGCAACACGGTAAACGCAGTTTTATAAACATTTGCTGTGCTTTAACACAAGCAGTTTTATCGTTTTACCGTCAGCGTTTGAAATATGCTGAGTGAAAACTTTTAAGAAATGTTGGATTTACATCCTAGAGGTAGTTGACGTTAGCCCTGCTACAGTTAGCGGTAACTACTAAATTAGTAACTACTTTGTACTAGCGATATCTCTCATTTTCAACACTGTGAACAAAAGCTGATTAAGTTAAAGTTGTGTAAAATGTGTCTGGAACCCTAGCAACCTGCTAATATTTTAGGTTTTGGTCAGTGGAACAAGAACTGGTCAGATCCTTTACTTAAATAAATGTAGCTTTAACTTACAACAGTGCAAACATACTCTATTACAAGTAAAAGTCCTGCATTCAAAGTCTTACTTGAGTAAAATTATGGAAGTATTAGCCAAATGTACTTTAAGTATCAAGAATAAAAGTACTCATAATGCAGGAAAAGGGCCCCTGTAACATTACATGTAGTATATTATATTATTGGATTAATTACTACTGATGCATTGATTTGTAATTTTATTTTACTGTTTTAGTTGGTCAGGGTGGAGCTGTTTTGAACAGAGCTGCAACAGTTAGTCAATTAACAGAAAATTAAGCAATTATGTTGATCATTTTAGTCATTTTTCAAGCAAAAATACTCAAAATTTGCTGAATCCAGATTGTCAAATGTGAGGGTTTGATGCTTCTTTGGTCATATATAAGAGCGAACTGATTATCTTTGGATTTTGGACTGTTAATTGAATAAAACAAGCAGTCACTTATGGCTGTGGGAAATTATAACAGGCAACAAGCTATCAAATAGATGTAATGGAGTAAAAAGTACAATTCTTCCCTCTGAAATGTATTGGAGTATAAGTATAAAGTAACATAACATGAAAATACTCAAAAGAGCACTCAAGTTCTTTAAAGATGTACTTAAGTGAAGTACTTGCAGTAAGTAAATTCACTTAATTACAATCATTTTATACAATCACTCCCATGGTGTATATTGTTGTGTTTCTGCAGTTTCTTTCCATTCCTTCACTCCTAGATTGCCATTCGTATGCAGTCTCCTGATGGAAACCAGCTCTGGTGCCCTGGCCAGTCTCTGTGGAGCCTGATTGCTGAACATGTTCCTGGGTCAGAGCTGCCAAAGATCCATACAGCACTGGGCCACTCCCTGGTCGACATGTACACAGAGGTGCACTCTGAGGTAAGAGGGTTTTAATAACTGCAATGTTTCTGATTCCTTCTGTCAAAATATTGCTGCATACATGGCTTTTTAGTCGGAACATTTCTCTTCAGATTCAACCTTCAGAAGCTTGTTTCATCATCCATGTTTTTCACACTTACTGTTTTATTTGTTCAAAGAATTCAGACAGTGGGTCTGTTTCTGGTAGGATCCCACAAGAATACCATCACACCATCTACAAGAATTTCCTTTTGAGCTTGGTTTCAGGGTGAATCAAAAATTTGCTCAACTAAGCATTCCTGGTCAAACTATTTATGAACTGTGGTGTTAGGTTGAGTACGTAAGTTAGTTTGGCTGCATACACTCATTAATTACAATTCCCAAACTCCCTAATAAAAGTGAAATGTGGGTTAACTGCCACTGGGCTGCAGTGAAATCCAAATGTGAGCCAGACAGACATCAATATTTACTCAAGGCCAAGCTAAACTCTCGGCCCCAAAGCCCCTTGCATGGAAAGCACTTAGCTCTGGCAAAATGACCTCACCCAACAAAGACTTGCAGGGTCGACGAGAAAAATCACCCAGCTAAGGTAGAGTGTTAAAGTGTGAAATTTAATTTGAAGAGAGAAGTATTTTGAGAAAAGTCCAAGTGATGTAAAAAAACATAAAAGTTAAGTGTGGTCACAAATCATGGATAAAAATTGAAGAAGAATTAAGAAATATAATCAAATAAAAAACTTTTGTAATCACTGTAGCTTGCATAGTTTGATATGATACTGACATGGAGTCTATCCGGACTGTGTTAAAACGAATCTAGGACTGCAACTCATGATTGTTTTCACTGTCGAGTAATTTGAATTTTCTTTTTTAAATTTATCGATTAATTCAGGGGTGTCAAACTCATTTTAGTTCATGGACCACATACAGCCCAATTTCATCTCAAGTGGGCCAGACCAGTAAAACCACTGCATAATAACCTATAAATAATAACACCTCCAGACTTTTCCCTTTCTTTTATGTGAAGAAGTACATTCTGAAAATGTTCACAATTAATTAACCATCGATGTACAAAACAGATGATGAACAGCCTGAGATGTCTTAAGAAAAATAAGTGCAATTTCAACAATATGTTTACTGTATGAATGTATATGTTACATGTGCATTACAATTTACAAATCACAGTGGATCTACAAAGGCACGAAATGTTTTCTTGGAAAACCCGATACAAAATGTTTTCTTGGAAAACCCGACACTCTGCTTCCACTTTTCTCCTCTTTGACAAAGACATTTTCCACCGGCGGCTCCTGCATGAACAGTAGCCTTTGCTTGACAGTGTTGTGCCACGTACAGTGTCTATAAGCACGTGGGATCTATAATAGTATATCCAGCACAGGGCCTGCTACTAGCACGCGGGAGAAGTTAGCCTTCAGGACTTTCTGCCAGAAAGACTTTGTGCCTGCTGTTCTTATTAGGACAGTGCAGTAGGAATAGCAGTGCATTTTATTGAACAATTGGAATTAATGACTTCTCTGCTATTTTCACACTTTGCAAAGTCATCCAGTGGGCCGGATTGGACCCTTTGGCGGGCCGGTTCCGGGCCGTAAGTTTGACACCCCTGGATTAATTGTTTCATCTAGAAAATGTCAAAAAATAGTGAAAAAAAATGACCATCTCAAGTTCCAAGAGCCCAAAGTCACGTCATTTAATGTCTTGTTTTGTCCAAACAACAAACCAAAACCTAAAGATATTAAATTCATAGTAATATAAAACTGAGAAAAGCAGATAAAAACAACTTCAATGATTAAAAGGATTATCAAAATAGCTGTTGGTGAACTGATTAGTCAACTAATCATTACAGTGCACTGAAAATGGCTCACTGATCCTTAAAGCTAAATGTGAAGAACTGCATCCTAGTCTACTGAGGGAACATTCCTTTCAAGCTGAATTACATAAGAGAGGTCATGAAGATCAAGTCTGTAGCTGTACAGTTCACACAGACACAAAGAATTCCCCTTATCAGCACTTTCTGTAGGATATAAAAATCTCTGTATTAGCTGTTTTCTTTCTCATATAGTATCATATTCTTTACTTTTCTTCTGCCATCTTCTCTCTTTTTCCTCTGTCGTGTGTTTGTTCAGTATTGAAATCTCTCCGTCTGTAGATGTTACAGTTTAAAAACAGTTAACGTTTAAAAATCACATGTGACAATTACACTTTTTACATGGAATGCACTTACAATAAGGAAAACTAAAATCAAACCAGAATGATGCAGAGTAATTCAACTCATATAGAGACACTCCCATCTGCACACACATACACACGCATATACACAGAAAGAGGTAAGTTTAGTGAGTCAGGGGGTCGGTATAACAGGTTTAAAAAGGCTAATCCTAAACTGACCCTTAGCAGCTCATATTCTTTGACTCAATTGTGTATGTGTCTGTGTGTGTGTGCATATGTGTACCGTGTGTGTGACTTTCAGTGTTGCTCTGATATCTTTTCACCTACAGTTCGGTGTATGCAGTGGCTGGGTGTAAAGCCCTCAGACGGAAAGAAAGACTTAGAGCTGAGAGCTTTAAGAAGTTTCCAGAGAAAAAAACAAACAAAGCACAGAGCGCCTTATTCAACTCTCAGACAAGTGCATGCAGGTTTCCTTCAGTTATTGCATTTACTGCAGGGTGGATTACTTCCTTTTTGTCTCTGTCCATGTCTATCTTTTCTCTCCTCTGTCCCTGTCATGTAATGAATTCCATCCCTCAGTACTGTGAAAAGTAATAGTTGATCTGCAGGCGGCTCCTCCATTCCTCAATACCACCACTCCTCCCTCCATCAAGGTCTCCATTGTCTCCGGCGGTTAGATCAGAGGCAATTTTAGCCTCTCTTTTCAAGTCTCTCTACAAGGCCAATCTCTCTGTACCTCCCTATACACTCTCACTCCTTCTACTCTGAATGAAAATGAGCCCTTTAAGTTAAATATATTCTAAAACCCCAACTGGAATAATTCAACATAATAGCTCCTAGTAGGTTTTTTAACTGACAGGTTTCAACAGCGCTCCCTTAAAATAGCTCCTGGATGAGATCAACAGTCTCACAGCAGAGGGGGGGGGGCATCCAGGAACAACTTGTTTAACCAGTGAGCTATGAATCCTGTAACATAAACACCTCAACACCCAAAGACAGACAGAGGAAGCCAGTGTGAGTGAAAAGGGCCGCGTGTGTGTGTACAACATACTGTGTGAATGCTGGTATGTAAAATGCAAAGGCCAGAAGCGGTGTGTTTAGTATCCTCCAGTGTATTCCTTTGAAGTGAAGTCTTTGACTGCAACATGACAGAAATGATTGGCAGGCAACAGGTGTGGAGGTGTTAATGGTATCCAGACCTCGCTGAGACACATACGCACACAAGCATTCACACGCAAATGTTTCACGTCTTCTCTTTTTTAACCCACAATGATTTTTTTTCTACAAATTGTCCTTTGGCTGTTACATTATGGTGAAATTATGGTGATTTTTTTCAAACAAGCTGCTGAGCGTAAAAGTACACTAAGGTCCTTGGCACCTTCTACAAGCTCACAGAGGAAGTCACACATAAAGACTGACCTTTTTATACATTTTTTTTTTTTCAAATCCTTGATCTGCGGTGATAATCCTAGCACAGTTGAAAATACTAAAAAGCTTCCTTGTGCTGCAGCAGACTAGTGATGTGTCCATCATGAGCGTATCGTTCATTGAACTACTCTTGTGATATGAACTAGTAGCAATGAGTCGTCTCAGAGAGTAATTCGTTCATTTTGGCCGCAACAATAATAATGCATGAGTTTCGTTTTTCTCACGTTACAGCTACACAGACTCAGTATTGGACAGAAATGAGTCGTTGTCACCTGAGACTTAAGGAACTAAGTCACTAAAATCACTGTCACTACAGCAGACTGGGCTGTTTGTCTAATGACATGGCCAACCTAAAATTCATCATGCTCAGTCTGTGCTACATGTAGTGAAGTATTCTTCAGTTACAGACATAATATAGCGTGAAAGCATGTTAACATGGTGTGACAGTGTAAGAAAGATATGGGTTAACAGAGGTATGGAACTACATGAAAACCCTGTGAATGAGACATACAGTAAGTAAGGCCCACTATTTTCAGATTTACAGATTTTCACCAAAAATATATTGGTTGAAAGAAAGTTTCACCCATATTTTATGTCCCTGTGCATCCAAAAGTTGTATTGCTTCCTTTTCCAAGAAGACAACGTTCAGTTTATAGTAAACAAGGTCTTCTTGTGCCAAGGACAGCCCCTGAAAATGTTTTCACTAGTAGAAAGTAAGTGGAGAACAAAAGGAGTTTAACGTTCTATTCCTCTAGGCTAAGATCCTTTTAGAGTAGGTACTTTTGTCAACAATGCCTCTTAGTGTAGTGCCACATTAGAGAGGAAACCTGCACCACAGAATACAGTCATATTCTCCCTCACTGAGACTCGAAAGAAACAAGATAATCCTCCACATGAAGAGTCCTGCTATCATCCTCAATCAGGGAGGCTGTCAGAGAAGTCACTGGATGACGGATGTCTGGATCACTGCTTGCAGCATATTGCAAGTGGACTGTCCACTCTGCTTTAAAAGAGTGGTTCACTAAATCATATAGCGTTTTGAAAATATTTTCATTTACCACTTGGTGCAGGATCATAAGCTGTCAGCAGTGAATGTGTCACCTGGACTGACAGAAAAAGTGTGTTACATAGTATAACTCTAACTGGTTGTTTTCACTAACCATAATAACAATATTTGCAGGCGGAGATGTGGCACAAGATGTGGCAGGAGAGCCAGCATGGAAACAATAGCAGCAGAGCAGGGACCCCGCTCCCACGTCAGCAGGGCTCCCCTCTAGCTGACCCCCCTGCAGTCAAAGAGCTGGTGAGAGCCGAGGTCAAGATGTTACTGCAGACTCTCAGAGAGAGAGCTGGCAGGGAGGGAAGGTAGGTGTAAGATCTCACACACTTAAACCCACTCTACTGAACATTGTTAGTGAATTACTGAAAGGTTATGTTTTTTTTAACCTTTGGACAGATTGGCCAAAAACATAATGGGTTTAATTTATGCCTACTGATGTATTGTGTGTGCAGCTGTTGGTGGGAAAAAAGTCATTTTGCAAACTATACCAGAAAAGAATTATACAAACACTACAATCCACTACTGATTATTGACAAGGAATGTGGTTTTACTACAGTGGTAGCCATCTTAGAAGTACACCAAGCAACTTTAACCTACTGTGTCTATACCCAGTTGTCACACACAATTTGTCAGCCAGTCAACTCTCAGTCATTAGATTAACGATATAACCACTGACAAGATAGACGAAATTACATTTTTGAACCAACTCCTCATGAAATTTACTTTTTCAACATTCTGTTTGAATTAAAATTCAGATGAAATGTTTGACAGCTACAGGCTTGATAAGGCAGTTCAGTTCCAGATGTTTAAACAGTCGACATTTGCATGATTTATTTCTCTAATATTAATAAATGCAATTTCTCTCTTGATTTAATTTATTAGTGTGACTTTTTTTTCTATCTAGAGATATTTTTTTGTCCTAAACTGAGCACAACACTCTGGCTTTTTCACAAGCCAAGAGATGGCATGGACAAGTAGGTTAAGACCCTGCTCTCACACTTCCTGCGTCATTTTTCCCCTAACAAAGAGTGCCATAAAATGCTATATTGTGTTCCCACGTCAGTTACAAATGGGATGGAAAGCAGAGGAACAAAGGTTTTTGGCTTAGGGATGTTGCAAACTGGTTTGGGAATTGTGGCACAATGGGACAATTATAGGAGGGAGACTTCCATGCATTCCACACCAAATGCCAACAAACACTAGCCTAGATTTTAAAGGCCCAGTTACTGCTAGCTCTACTGGATTAAAGATATGTGTTTTTACCTTAAATGGGCAGCTTAATACTCATCTTAAAATTCTTAAAGAGTTTGTGTACAAAAATACAGAACTGACCTTGTTCAGTTGTTGACCTTGTTCGCTTGGTATCTGTTTTTTATGAAGCACAGTCATCAGGGAGTTATAAGCTCTTCAAGAAGAGGTCATAAAACTTTTTAATTGCTGTTTGGTTTTTAATTTCTACAGCTAATCTTTCAACTCAGGTCAGAGAAGAGCTTGTAGCAATTGGCAATTTAATGACATATGACGTATTAAAATAATATGAAGAATGTTATGCAAAGTGTTGGCAGGATAATATTGGTTAGTAACACATGCCCTACGTCCTTACATTTTAACAGCCTAATTTATGGATCAAAATGTGTTTGTGAGAGTCTGAGTACGTATGAGCTAGTAACTATCCCAGCAACTAGCTCGCTGCTGCCAGGAATGTTGCCCTGTGTCACCTCTCAGGTTTTGCTGAGGCCTTTTAGGAAAAGCACAACATAAGATGGATTGTTCTCCTTTTTTGTGACAATCCATTTATTGCTTGTCAATTTGTCAACGTCCTTTTTATTGTGATTTTCTTGTTTTCTGTGTCTGTTGTATTGTTAAACTATAAGCTGCAGGCAACTCTTTTGTGGTTTTAGGGTTTTGTGTGTGTGTGTGCGCGCACATGATTATTTTGTAAATGCCATTATCCCCAGTCCCCAAGGATGATGGAAATGTCATTTGTTTTGCAGGTATTTGGTCATAAACCAAAGTATCGGACAAACTGAAATTCTGACCTGATTGAAAAGTCAGAAGATCATCAAAGTTAGTACAATTAGTTCTGAGGAAAACATACAGTATATGTCTGTACCACGTTTTGTGGCAATCCATCCAATAGTTGTTGAAACATTTCCCTCAGAAAGCACAAATGTGAACCTCATGGTGGTGCTAGAGGAAAAGTCAAAGGGTCACCAAAGTTATTAGTCATTAGAATTCACACCCTGGGGACCATGAATGTCTGCACAACATGTTATGGAAATCCATCCAATAGTTGTTGAGATATTTCAGTTTGGACCAAAGTGGTGGACCAACATTGCCACAGTGCTAGCATGGCTAAAATCTGTCATCCCCACTGGCACTAACAGCTGCAGCATTGTTGTGTGTGTTTTTACTTAAACTGAAAATGTATGACTTCCCACAGTGTAGTCCCCTGCAGAGTCTAAGAAAGTTCATCCATCAAAAGAAATATAAAATGTATAATACACTGGTGCTTGTTATAACAGCTTAGTTGACAGGGATTTATTTTGAAGTAATCTTTCAGGGTGTCTTTTAAGTCAGGATGATGGCAAGGCCTGATGTTTAAGCTGACAATCCAATATCCAAAAGGCCACAGGTCTGATGCCCACAACAGCACTGTGTCTTATTAAAATGTCACTGAGCAAGACACGAACTGAAGCCTCACTTGCTCACACATCCCAACTCACTCTTGTAAAGTGCTTTGGCTGGGATGTAAATGGATTAGAAAAAGCCCCATTCAGAGGGAGAAATATAGCCCATTGTTATTGGCTGTGTAGGAACACGACCAAAAAACTGTTGGTGCCACACAGACTGTGCCAGCGCAAACCTTTTCTCTTTGAAGTTGGCTTCGGTATACTTGTTGACCTTTATGCATGATACTGTGTGTGTGTGTGTATGTGTGTGTTTCAGGCCTTTGATCATTCAATTAGGCTAAATCCCAAGTGTATATCAGCTGGAATGGCTTTCAGGAGTAAACTGAACACACTTCCCCGTAATAACACTTCCACTTAATAATGCTCCACAGCCCTCTGTTTGTCAATTTAGTTCAATTTAATATGCTTTGGTAATTGAGAAAATATTGCCAAAGCATTGAGATAGGGACCAGCATCTTTCTCTCTCTCATACTCTCCACCGGAAATTATTTTTGTGTATGTGTATTAACCTAATTTACTAGACATTTTAGCCAAGAACACTTTCCTATATTGGTAGCAAAGGCCTAACTAACTGATTTGCTTAAAGCCACATCAACAGGAGGGGGGTAGAAATAGCTAAAAATAGCTGGCTGTGATTTAAACCATTTGTATGAGGGTGTGTGGGTGGGTGTGTACCTTGTAAAAGTCAACTGATTTATCTTATTGGCCTCCTCCTGTGTGGTCCTGATGCCCTAGCCTTCCACCCAGCCACACACACACACACACACACACACACACACGTCATTGTCTGAGTGGCTAGAAAAGACGAATTTTCCCACATCTAGAGACTATAAGATTAGGCAGAACTGACCTACAGCTGCCTACACCATCTGCCTGTTTTCTTTTTCTGCCAGGGATCATTCAGAAAATATAATGTTGCTGCTGGTTATCTTTTCCTTCCTGAGATCTTTTTTTTTTTTTTTTTTTTTTTTAAGATAACCAGTGTAGATAATGTAAAATGAGCCCAGTTCTGATAATAGAGTAGTAAATGCACACAAAGTATAGCCTTTATGGAACTGAAAGCACCTCCAGATCATCCTGCATAAAGCAAGAATGTGACTTCTGTTCATCCATCCATCTATCCATTTTCTCCCGCTTATCCGGGGCCGGGTTGTGGTGGCAGCAAGCTAAGCAGGGTTGTCCTGATGTCTGCTGATGCCGCCCCAATCCGCCTGTCCATCTCACACTCCATTTTACCCTCAGACCCTGAGATATTTGAACTCCTTCATTTTGGGGCAGGGAGCAATCCACCGTTTTCCGGCAGACAACCATGGCCTCAGATCTGGAGGTGCTGACTCTCATCCCAACCGCTTCACACTCTGCTGCAAACTGCCCCAGTTCGTGCTGAAGGTTACAGTCTGATGAAACCAACAGAATCACATCATCTGCAAAGAGCAGAGATGCAAGTCTGAGGTCCCAAAACTTCTGGTGAACTTTTGCAACTTCTGTGCAGGCTATTAGTAGTTCAGTCAATCAATTAATCAATCAAACTTTATTTTTTATGGTTAGTGCAATTCAAAGTGCTTTACAGGTGACTGAGTACAAATATAAGCAGTAAAACAAATGGAGACTGAAACAGAAATGAGTGACATAATGAAACAAATAAAAAGGCAATAAAACAATATATACAATAAAAAAATACAATATAAAGCAATAGAATCAAAAGCCAAATTAAAGACAGTAGGTAGGTTTTAATCTTATGTTTAAAGATACCAACACGCAGCTGCTCTCAGTCTATGCATACGTTTTTTAACACTGTTGAAAACTCATTCATAGAGACACTGAAAGAGCGGTGTAAAGAGTTTTTCTTTGTCTGTGCTGTTGCTATAGAGATGGTGAGGAGCTCTTGTTTCGGTACAAACCTGAGACGGTGGACTATGCCCTGGGTCACCTTGACAGCTGTTATAGAAATTGTACCAACCCTGGAGATACTGATAATGGAAGCAGGTAAGTAACACTGGTAAAACAGAACTTAAATATTTTTACTGAAATTATTTCATAATACATAAAATATCTCTTTAAGTCTTCGTTTGTCTACTCTTTTCTTACTTTTCTTTTTTATCTCCTCTCCTTCAGACCAAGCTCTCACTGTTCAGTCCAGTCCAGTGCTGAAGATGAGATTGAGGCAATGAGAGACAAGCTGAATGTCACTGACATTGACCAAGTGGTGGACCGCCTCAAGTAAGTCGCATAGAGCTGTGTATCCCAACCTTTCTGTGACTAGAACCCAACTGATACTGGATTTTTAAGACAGATACTGATATTGATATTTGGTAGTTTAAATTGTAAATTGTTTAAAAATAAACACATAATAACATAAACACCAATCTTGATACAGTTCCCTTAGATTTGTATTTTTACCAAGATACATACTAAGTGGGACATTTTAGAATTAAACAACCAACTTGTCAGTGTTCTTTGGTGGACAAACGTATGTAATGGAGACACTATTTCTAAATTACCTCAGACCTAGTTTGGCAGTTCTGTGCTACAATTTCCTAGTTACTTGTTGGCCGACATATACACCCATAATGATATATCTGAAATAAGCTTTCAATAAGTTATATAACAGCCTGGCCAACGTAACGGTCAACTCTACTTATGACCCTTTAAAACAAAGCAATGTCTACTTGCGACCCCTAATCACAGGTTATCCAGTTTTTCATGAGAAAAATGCAAAAATTAAAAAGGAAACATAATTTTATGCAAGATTTGTCAGATTTGTCAGATTTGTCTTTGGACCCCGTGGGTGGTCCCGACCCCCAGGTTGGGAACCACTGGCATACAGGATCAACAGGATATACAGTTTATACAGATTGAGTAAACAACACATGTGACGCTGGTACATTACAAAAAACATGTCTTGTCAGGACCATCTTAGATTTGCAGTTCTAACTAGCAAAGACACATCATGCATATTGTGTATGTGTGTTTTTTCTTTGTGGTGTAGATTCTTTTGTTGTTTATAACATAATTCATCCAGTATGTGCGAAAGTCCATGAGTGAGTCCCTCTGAGCCCTCTCCTTTTCCTAAGTTTTTTCCCTTAATTTCCCCTCAACTCTCCTCGGTGGCTTCTGTCGCCACCCTGCCTCCTTTACATCCCTCCTTTCCTTCCTCCATCCCTCACTTTGATGCCCACAGGGCAACACAGTCACTGGGGCTACTGCTCTCTCTCTTTTGCTCCCTCTCTCTCCCATTTCCTGACTCGACCAGAACAAAAGGCCCCATTGTCAGAAATGGATCCCAGAGCAGGCAGAAGTTTCTTTTTCATTTGAAAGAAGTGAATAAAGTCTTTGGTTACGTAACAAGAGAAGGAGAAAGTGGGGAGCGGGGAGAGAAAAATAGGACACTGTATCCTCAGTACCCTTATGAAAACTGCAGAGGATAAACTCTGAGCAAACACCAAGTGCACTTATTCTGTTGTCACTGCCTCAGTTGTGTGATTGGGTTTGATTATCATTATCTGCCACTGTGTGCCTTTCTAACATTTTGAAAATTATAGTGTTATATAGTGTCTGCTTGTCACAGATTTAACCTATAACATAAAACATTTTGCAAATTTCACATGCTACTGTTCAAATTGATCATACTCATAAAATTTGGATATTAAATATGTGGATGCATTCTTTACTGCATTTAAGAAAACAAACCAGAGCCATTATTTAAAGAAGCTTCAGCTTTTTTACTAAGGTGTTTGGCTGTGTGTGCATGATGTGATTGTCAAATGCAGTTTCCACTTTGACCTAGATTTTGGTTTTTGGCTCAATAGTTTTTTAATGAAAAACAACTGGAGTACTGATGATAAACGTCTGTCTGTCTAGGTCTGTCCTACTGGAGGAATGTGAAGCCTTGAACAGACTCATAAAGCATTTAAAGGTAAGAAGAACAGGATGGAAAACAGCCAACTACCAAATGAATCTTTAATTTTCTTTGTTTTTTTAGCTGAAAGTGCAATAGTGATCCAAATCCTACAATTATTTATGGGAAACCAGGCGAAAACCAAAATATTGATTTGCTGTATTGATGCAGCTGTGAGGGGATTTTACAGTCAGAATCTACACAATATAACCTTGTAAGCATCCTCAGGTGTGATGCTATGTTGTACTTGCAAGTCTGGATAGCCTATTCATATTACAGTATATGTACAGTATAATTTTTCTTCAGACTTAATTTGACCTACTTAACCCCATAAATCCTGATTTCACCATTACATTACCCTAACATTTCTTTACGTATATGCACACTATTACATACTGTATATTATCTGGCTTGTTCTAGTGTTCATTGCAGCTGTACCATCACACCAAAAGGAAATATTCAAGCTGTCTTGTGCATCATTTTGTAAACATTACCCCCAAACTCAGTCTGTGAAATTTTACTAGAATGTAAAATTACACTTTTAGGATTTTAACAAAGTTTACCCAGATCACATGAGTTCCAGTTGTTTGGTGCAATTTGTGCAATGATAAGTTTATTCGTAACTATTTAATTCAGTTGAATTAAATGATGTATTCTACACAATCCTGATTATTTCCATTAAAAAAAACAACCAAATTCCCCAACCAGGGACTCCCTCAGGTAGACCTACTGACTCTCTATTGGCACTGAAACCCTGTCATGGTTTCCATTTACACACACAAACACACGCACACATACACACACAAACACAAACTTGCACGCACACACAGGAAATCTGCAAGGGCTCAGTCTAAGCTTGTTTTTTTTCCATCTGTCTGGCCAAGAGCTTTGCAGTGCTGACTGAGTAAGATTGATCTCCTTCCAATCACTCAAATTACTTACTACATACATACAGAGACATTTACACACAGACACACACACACACACACACACACACACACACACACACACACACACACACACACACATTAACAAAGAAACACGTGCCTACAGTCTGCCTACACTGTCATGCTTGTCTGGCATTATGAGAGAACCAGAGAGTGAGGAGAGACCAGATAGGACTTTTCTGCAGACCAGATGTGGAAGTTATCGCTCTGTAGCCTGTGTGTGTGTGTGTGTGTGTGTGTGTGTGCCTGGAAATGTTACATTGCCAGTTTGTCTGGAAACAAGACAAGTTGAAAAATGGGAAAACTATATATAGAGGACAAAAACCTGACAATAGTCTCTCCAAGTCTGTGTTTCAGATGGTTGTTAAGAACCAGAAGTGAATATGGTGTGTGACCATAGAGTTTATATGTGCATGTATGAAGACCTACTTATTCTAATACTGTTCTGTTGAGTAAAAAAAGTAGTAGTGACGTGAAGATCCCATTGCAAAGATGAACCAAACAGCACAGGTACTGTCGGTGGAAAACCTCATCAGGCGTTTTCACAATAAGAAAAAACAAAGTAAAACTTGGTGTAGAAGAGGGAGGAGGGGACATTATTAGAGTAAAGTTTCCTGACCCAAGGGTGTGTTGTTCCAGTCTTAAAGACATGAAGCTAATTGTAGAGAAACTTTTCTTGGTTGTTTACTGTAAAATCTTCCTCAAAAGGATCCTGTGGTAAAGCAGAAAGGTGGCACTTTTCCTGTAAAGAAATTGTCTCCTCAAGCAAAATGTTGCTGTCTGGCCAGGTGGGATGAAGCTGTGGCTCAGGTGGTGCTCTTATGGCTTGAGCTTATTGTGCACTCCCTTTATTTGCTGATGATCTTGATGCTGTGCGGTGCAAGGCACCACTACCTCGTTGGCCATGATAACTCATCAGTCCTCGGAAGGGAGGACACTGTAATCAGGCCTGAGGATCTTCGGTGTGATTTTTAATTTTTATTGTAATATACATTTTCTAACATAAGTCTTACAATCTACAAATATGTTAATCATACAGGAATATACTATAGAGGAGGTAGTGAAACTTATAGCTATGGTTTGCAGTTCTCACCTTTTTCTAACTACTGACCAAAGCTTCAGTGAGACAGATATAAACTATTTTTAGTTTAATTTCATATACTGAAAAATACATCTACAATATTCTTTCAGTCACTAATCCACTGCTTCAAATTCCCAGTACATAAATGTGTTTGTTGGAGAAAAGGAATTTGGATTATGATCCAAATTGGAACATTTTACCCAAAGTGACAATGCTAAGCAGGAAAACATTTGAACTTTCCAACTCAAATCACTTTTTTTTAACATAATTGTTAACATCTGTCTTGTGTATTTCAAGGCCTGTCGTAATTAGCTATGTCTTTTGCAGTTTTTGTTGTCTGTGCTGGTAATTGACTGGAAAATGGGAGGAAAATATGTTAAATGTCAAGAAACACAGTATCAGTGTTTGCCACTAAGCTGTATTGTACATTATTTTATGAGTAAAGATAGTGAAAGTGTCCTGCTTGAGGAGTGTCATGACTTTCTCATCACCATCACGTTTGACGCAGCTGAGATTGCTATTGATTTAGTGTTATTCCATGCAGTTAAATTATATTATTTTTAAAATGGATATTAAATGGAGCCAAATCAGGCTTTTAGAGGCTTGATACGGTGTGATCAAATTGCCTTTTTAGTGAATCGTGTCATAAATCGGTCCTAAACACAACTGTAATGACCCATTTTCTCTCAGCAGGCGGGAGGCTCATATAACGACTTGGTCCAGCAGCAGTAACTTCCACATACGGTACACAGTCTCAGTTGTTCTCAGTATGTGTTGAATGTCAGTCAGTCGATTGATTGTAGTGTCCCATCACCCTCAAGCTGTAGAAACTATTCGGAAATTCGTTCTCAAATATCCTGGCCTCTTAAGTATAGGCCGCACTGTAATTGCAGCTTTACATATTAATTCACTGTGGCAGTTAATAACTGAATATTTTGTAAACCAGTGTAGTGGACACTGCTGGGTGGGTTAGAGCAGTGATGGCTCTTAGGTCTGCTTACTTACTTATTCAGTCCTAAGGCCATATCATTCCCTATCCATGGCAACATGTTGACCTCCCCCCAAGTTAAAGTCATTTTGTCTAACTTGTCCGTCACAGTTCTCCACCAGGCCATTTTTTATTTCAGTGATGATGTTCTTGATTTTGGTTTTTCTGTATAATTCCAAGGTTTGTCCAGAAGACACATCTCTGCTGGTGAATGTTATGCTGAAGGTTCTCCAGTCACTGTTTTCTCCTTAAAGTCACTCCAGTAAGCTTTATGCCAATATCCAGGTGTAATTCAGGGACTAGTTTACATGAATGTATTGATGATTTTAAGTTACAATGGGTTGGTGCTCTATGTAAGTTGGTTAAAGTTGACTTTTCTGTTGCTTTTGTTAATAATAGTGTAGATGATGTGGGTTTAGACCTTCAAGGCTTCCTGTATGCTTCCAGTCTCAGTTATAGACACTGTCTGCAAGAGACAGGTGGTAGCTTTTCTCCCAGTCGATAAATATATTATCAGCTGTGCTCTGTCAGTGCAGAAGCATGACAACGTTCCTTATACTGTGATGTTCGCTGTGGGTGAGGACTTTATCACTGGAGTCAACAGGGACGGCCTGGTTTCGGTGGACCTTTGCTGGTCTAAACTGGGCAGAGGTGGCCTGATGTTGGTCAAGGTGATAAATGAAAATACTGACAGGTCACACAAGATGGACATGTGGTCACTTGAACCCGTTCACCATTAAACCAGCATCAATAGTCAGAGCATGACCTGCAAGATTAAGCTTGGTGAGCATGGTCCTCGCCTAAGATGATGAAAAGATGGCAGCCATCAACAGCTGGTTTCAGCTGGATTTTGTAGCAGTAATGGTGACGCTTGTTCTCCTGTTTCTGGTTCTGGAGATGCTGTGTATGTTGGCTGTGCAGAGGTGGATTTGGGTTGTAGAGATTTATGTATAAGAATAATGACAGTAACATACAAGCTTTCCTAAAATATCAGCAAGTCAGTGCCATGGTAATGGGTTCAAACCCCACATGGACCACAAAGCCTATTTTCAGAGTCTGTGTGTGTGTGTGTGTGTGTGTGTGTGTGTGTGTGTGTGTGTGTGTGTGTGTGTGTGTGTGTGTGTGTGTGTGTGTGTGCTTTCGGGTTGTTTTGGATTTCAGCCACTTCACTGTCAGAGACGCCACACATTCTCTGTCTGCAGCTCTGAAAGACAACATTAGGAGGTTTCTGTTTGAATCCCACTGGGAAAATAGACCAAAAATATATGTTTTTACTGTCAGTCTCCAGGCCTGTGGGTATGTTTGGGTGTGTGTGTGTGTGTGTGTGTGTGTGTGTGTGTTTGTGAGTGTTTGTTTGTGTAATGGACTATATAGTCTGTGGTTGCTATAAGGACTCTCTATTAGTGTTATATAACAAACACATGAAGACACTTTTCAATCAGGTCTTTGGTCTTTTGCAAGCTATGGACACACACTCACACACACACACATCACTATGGTTTTCATTTGCTCTGTATATAGATATTTGAGGCCAAATTATGATGGAACACTGCTGCTCAATCATTTAGTGGTCGTGCGCACCCCCCCACACACACATTCCTTTCCTCTTTCTTCCGCTGTTATTTTAATCCATTTTCCCTGTTCCTTTGCTATTTCCAAAGGCTCACGCTTTCTTGAACATGTTCAATACATTTACCTCCTATTTTTCCACTTCTGCTACTGTCACCAGGCTGAATAATGTGTCCTAGTTTGTGCCATAGTATTATGTTAAGTTGTTAAGTACACTCAGACTGCATGATTAACATACGCTCTGTCTCTTCCTGTTCTGTGTTTTGTGTTTCTTGCAGGGAAATATCAAACAAAAGTGTCGGAGTCGATGTGAATTTCATAAATCAGAACCTACCCTTGCAGGTGAGTCCATATACCAACAGTTTGGTGTTTGCTGCCATCTGGTGGCACATTATTGTTTGACACATGGTGTGTGAGGTGAGTTAGCTTTATCTATCCATCTCTCACGTCCCATTTAATCTTCAGCGCTGAGAATAAATGTACAGATGAAATGGGAGCGATGATAACTTCACCCACCTCCATTAGCTGGTACAACTCATTCTGAAATATATTCATGAATGAAAAAAGAGAGATTGAGGACTCCGGCCAAATCCATCTACTCTGGGCCAAATGACAGTGAAACTAATTTGATAGCAGTCTGAGTAGAACAGCAATACACTACGTGATTGTTATCTTTTGATGGTTTTCTGTACTTAAGTATGTAACAGTGTGTTTCAATCATACTTCAGAGTGATGGTTTCAGTATTTTCAGACTTTTTTCAAATCTCAATACTTTTGTATTTGTGTATGTGCAGAGTTGAGAGAGCTTAGAGGAGCTATACAAATGGACTTGGAGCTCTACCCCTCTTCGTTTGCTGCTTCACCGCCAGCTTCCTCCCCTCGCCCTTTGAAGGAATTGAAAAACAGTTTCAGGTCTGTATGTTTTGTTGTTAGAACATCCAGAAATACTTTTTTAAGAGGGCAATAACACCATTCACAAATCGAGGAGTATCAGAAAAACTATTATTTGATTTGATAATTTTTTAATAAATGTGACCCCAGAATGAATACAAGTAAAATTAAGGACTTAACAAAAGATACTTACAGTAGCTGCTTCACAATTGCTTGTAATTTGTGCCTTCTCATTCCATTCAAGATTTCTTAGTATAAGCATGATGTTGCTGTTAATTTATAAACCAACTACTTTTACTCTATTTTCATTTCATTCTTCACACAAGAACATGTTACTCGATCTGATTCCCCATCTGATTCCTTTCCCCCCAGACTGTCAGCAGGACAAAGGGTTTCTGATGAGACTCTGCGAGCTTTAAGCACCACATCAGTCCTAAGACCACATCCACCTCCTCCTCTGAGTCATACTAAACCCAGGCCACCGCTCGGCGCTCCTCCCAGCAAGACCACTGCATCAGTTAAACGAATTAATAGTTCTTCACTGTCTAGGACCCATGGACAGCACAGAAGCACATCAGCCTCTGCTGGACCTGGAAAAACACAAACACCTATCTGCAACAGGATCACAACTTCTGGGCATGCGAACAGCCACTTCACCGCTTCACTTCCAGGGCCTGGCAGTGATCAGATAATGGTTAAAACCACACACCACTGCAGGCTTTCTCCAGAGCAAGATAGTGCTGGTCTCCACCGCAGGACCCTGGCGTCTACTCCTAGTTTTCAAATAAAAACACCAAGAAACTCACCCATCCAGGAAACCCATCCGTCATCCCATCGCAGTATTCACAGCTTGAGTAGAGAGTGTGATTTGTCACCACAGACGGAGAGAAAAAGCAGCCCTGCCTGGAGGTCAAGAAACATCAATACTATCCCCTCACCTGTCCCTGCTCTCAGCCCTCACTGTGATGCAGGCAGTTACAGCAGCGATAGTACTGATCATTCTGTGTCAAGGACAGGGAAATCAAAGACACAAAGTGGGCAACAGAATAGTACCTGTGGAGGTAGTTTAGTGTCAACAACAGTGCAGACAGATAAGAGTACTTCTGAGAGTTTTCAGTCTTGTGTTGGCAGTAGGAAGAGCAACAATGGAATTGGTAGAAATAAATCTTTGAAAGGATGTCACCCAGCAGCAAAGCCTAGTATCCTCTGTTTGACAGATCGCTCCTCACATCATCCAGAAAGCAGTGATACACAGGGGCAGGCCACATGCACCCATCCAGCGTCTGTACGGATAAATGGACAATTCTTTACTTCCCCCAGAAGATCACTTGAGGGCAACACAAGTCAGCCAAATAGTGTCCAAGAGGTGCAGACAGAGCTGGAGTTTATCAACAAGTTTTACCAGCCAGTCCCTCCTGCAAGGGTGTCAACTTGAAATCAGCCAATAATTTCACAGCTGTATCTGGTCCTCGCAGGGATTTTCAATAAAGCATGTATTAAAATGAACTTGAGTTTGAGTGCTTGTAATTTTGCAGTATTTAAATATTTGATTGAAAAATGTGTGCTGTTAAGAAAGGTAACCCTTTCATAAAAAACACAAATGACACTACAAACCACTAAGTAAATGTGTTATAATTACTGTTATAGTCACCAGACTTTATGTACTGATGAAAGTCATGAAGGTGTTACTACCCTAACAGGTGCACAAAACAGAAAAGTCAGGGAGGTGTTAATCAAGTACACTGTACTTGATTAACACCTCCCTGACTTTTCTGTTTTATAGATATACCTCCTGAGAGGAGGTAATCAGACAAAGTAACACCTGTGTAGTTGAACCATACAGTGTACTGGCTTTAATCACAGGTCTATCTTTAGCTTTATATTTATTTAACCCTCTATAAGTGGGAAAACTTTATTTTCATATATGGCCTTCTTTGTTTGAGCAGCTGTCTGAAGTCTGAGGTCATAGGATTTATTTGTTCTGAGTTGAAAGGAACCAGCAAACAGAAAAATATACTGGAGGGAGCAGAGTCTGGCTGTTTTAATATATTACTGGCACATATTATTATGACAGCACATTGATTAGGATTTTTGATGCAATTCATAAATACTGGCTCTTCTCCCTCCCCATTAATATACACATATTTGTGTTGTGTTCAAAACGTGGATACGCAAAAATCGTTTTGTTTTGTTTTGTTTTATGTCTAGCTAAGACATTTAGTGACTCTGCCATAAGCCTGCTAATAAAGCGAGTGAAAACCACGCAAAACAGTCCAGGGTTCAGTCCAGGTTTTATCCAGTTGAACCTTCCTAGAGGACAATGTGGCCAAGCACCAACAGATCTCTAAATATTGGATGTTTGTGCTGCGTTTGGTTACATTTTCAGTAGTTTCGTTTTACTACAAGCCACACCCTCCAGTCAATAGAAACCGATACTAAACAACAGTTTCATAAGATACGTGTCAAGGTGAGATTGTTCCCTTCAATTTTTCGTTTCACATAATGGATTCGATTCGATTAGATTGCACTTTATTGTCACAACAGAGTCAGAATCAGGTTTTGTTATTGATTGTTATTTAAATGGAAGTTTGAATTTGGGTTACGATTATGCATACTCCAAGAAAAGTTAGCGGCCGCAAATACTGTAGCTGTTTTCTTCGGGCTGTGGCAGGGACAGCATTGTAACTAGATACTAGAATAAGAATTATGAACCATATGTTTATATTCTTCACTATATTGCTCAGTTTTAACTTGCCAATGTCCATTTGTGGCGTGGTCTCTCTGTGGGTCATGGGACATGAGTCTTTTTTATATACATTTTATGACGTACATATGTGTCCCAACCATAGACTATATATATAAAGATATCTATAAATGTACACAAAGATATATATATAAAGATATCTATAAATGTACACAAAGATATATATATATATCTTTGTGTACAGTCTATGGTCCCAACCGGTTGATTTTATGTCAGCACTGGTCTTGCAGGTTCAGGGCTGATTTAAAACAGTAGATGGCGTGTTGAGCCATTTTCAATCCATGAAATGCCGATTTTTTATAAATTTGATAAGAAATGTCCATATTAACACCAGCATCGATGTGTTTCATCTCAGTACAGTCACATTATTAAGTTTACAGCTCAAAAAACTGTTTAAGTGTGGAGCAAGCCTGCCTCTTTAAGAAAATAGAGTGATAAGTAAACAGGGGTTTATTTATTTTTATCTGTCTTTACTGTAACAAAGTCGTTTTTGTGTACTTGCACTTTTTTGAGTATTTTTATTTATTTATTTTTATTTTACTTTTACGTAAGTATTTTTTTAATCAAAAGTATTGTACTTGATAATGATGTAATTATGGGTTATGGTTAGTATTGTTGTACCTCGGCATAGTTAAAAAAAAAACAGTTAAATCAATTAATCAGTGGTTTAATGAGCCACCCGACGAGCACGTAACCACACCCACGACGACGCTGATTGACCACCAGGTGCGCGCCCACGCTGGGTCTCGCTAATTGCTACATGCTAAAATGCTCAAGCTGGAGCCTCCAGGTGACTTCTGCGGCCACTGAGGAACCGCCACCATCAGGAAGGTGTGTGAGGCCTTTCTGCTGTTTTTATTTTTTAAGTGTTAAAAAAAACTTTGAGGAGCTCAGTGGGACCAGAGAGGCTTCGTGGACTGGTTATATTACACCTTGCGACTGAAGGAGCAGAGAAGTTGAAGCTAGAGCAGATTGTGGGGGATTTAGCGGGCGTGAAATTTAGTGCAGGCGTTCATGTTTCCCTTGAGGATTAATTGTAATTATAATAATAATTTGTCTACTACTTTGGTTTATTACCGAATACAAAACGTATGACATTCCCTTCACCCTCAGCTGAAATTGGACCAGAAAGTTGTATCAATCAGTGATCCAAGTTATAATCTCTCATTGGAAAAATGGTAACAGAATCTGTGTATTTTCTGACCCTAATCTAGTGAATTTGCCAAGGTGCCTTGCTGCTTATATAATCTGTATGCATGCATACATACTGCAGGTGTTTCTTTGGGCTCTAGCAGGAACAACATTGTAACTAGAATACGAATTATGTCATTTCTCTGTTCTTTAAAGCTGTCTCCTCCTCCTGGCAGTGAGAGTAATTACACAAACACAAAACCTACAGGAGTGCTCGCTCAATTTTCCACAGTTTGAAAACAATAATCCATTATTTAGGCAGCGTAAATGTAATACCTACATAGCCTACTCCAGATATTTTACAAACACTAATCTGTCCAAGAGCAGTAACGCAACACCTGTGTCTTGCCCTCAGTCTCTGCTCTTCTTTTAGCACTCTCCAACGAGGAAAAGCTACACCGATGGTTATCCATGTTGCTTTCCACCATACTTCTAGTTGCTGTAGCCTTCTTACTACAGTTGCTCCCCTCAGCTTTGGCAAACCAGAGCCATGTAGAGAGAACTGTCTGACCAACCCTCTCTCTACATGGCTCTGGTTTTACTACTAATGCACCAGCGCGGAAATTATCGCCACAGACACATTACAAAACTCCGGTATACTGCAAAATACAGAGAAATTTACCTGGCGGTGATGGGCTTAATCAGCATTGCGTGAACTCGTCTGGCAACAGCTTGAATGTAACGGACGTTCATTTATACGTAAAAGTCCCGCACTCAAGCTTTAATATATTGTACTATTTTTTTACTTGCCAATTTCCATTTGTGACAAGTATTCAAGAAAATAGTGTGTGATAAATAAAGTGTAAATGTTGTTGTTGTCTTTTGTTCAGATGGGTGCGATATTCAACATGCTTGAGCAGTTCAGACTGGAATCTTACTACAACCAGTTTTTCCATCTGGGCGTAAAGGATGAAAGAGATTTCCTGGATGGAGTAACAGATGAAGACCTGAACAACCTTGGTGAGATGAACCTCAGCTTCAGACCAAAGACTGTTAAAATGTTTTTGCTGCCACCCAGTGGAAATCTACGGAAGCCGAGAACAGCCATGATCTCAATAACAAAGCTCGTTTTCTCATAACGGGTTCATTTATCTCGTAGTGTTCTCGTATATTTAGCTTTAGTTGTATTTTTAAATATTATTCGCAGTAATTTTTAGTTTTTAATCATCTATTGCTAACAGAAAGGCACAATGCAATTTATGCTTGTGTTAGACCTTGATTGAAGTACAGTCTGATGCCATGATCAGTAATGGGTACTCCCTGATCTGACATTTTCAGCTTAAATCAGTTGCTACAGTTGTCCAGATGCCATCTATGCATGCTGGAATGGCACTCCTGATCTCTGATAAACATTATAAGGAGGCTAATGAGAGGAAACAACCTTTTTGTTTTCTTGTGATAACGGGTTGATTATCTCGTCGTCTCGAGAGAATGGCATTACAAAAAATAATTGCAAGCACAGCCAGTCTCGACTTCCATAGAAAACAACTAGTGCTTTGTAGCCTGAACATGTAAGGCCCATTGCACTGGGTGACCAGAAAAATAGAAACCATGTACATAGCAGTACAATCAATACAGCACTCTTGTAATTAATACCTTTTTGTGAAACGTTTGATTTGTTTTAAATTGTAATTGTTTTGTAGGGTATAGTCTGTGTCATAGTTTTATTAGATAGTAGTTATATGAAGTGCTAGTGCGTTATAGAAGTGTTTCTAATAGCCTCATGCATACCTGTGTAAATTAATTAAACGCACATGTCAATGAATGACTGAGTTGATCAAAACACAAGTCATTTTGAGTTAAATGTCCAATGTATTATAAAAATGAATTGGTATCTGCTTAATTACTCACATACCATTTTTGCGCCTACATTTTAACAGGTTTAAGTCATGTGGAGAAGAATCGTTTTTCAGCCATGAAAAACTTCATTCACAGACTCAGAGCTCCAGAGCGCCAAGTTCAAACTGTGACGCCTGTGCAAAAATCATTGGAGCCGTTCTGTCTGCAGTACACATACCCCAAATGTCCTCATCCAAAACATATTAAAGGTAAGAGGAAACTTGGGCCAGCCACTGACTTGTTGATCACGCAGTAGGCTGTGCTGTGTTAGGAATAAGAAACGATGATTGTGTTACAGAGATCATTGTGCAGAGTACGCAGGCATCCACATACAACTGAACATCTAACAGTGGTTATTTTGAACGTACAGATATGGATCCAGCACAAAACACAGTTGAGGACCTGATGTTACGGATCGGTCATCTTGAAAGCGTTGGCAATTCTAACGGAGTCTGTCTCTACACGGACGATGGGATGCCCTTGACAGACGACCCCTTCTTCAACACATGTGAGCAGACCTGAATACCTTTTTACAGTGAAGTTTGCTAGATGTTAAAGTTTATAATGCTAAGATTCTTTTGTTTTTTTATTTTACTGAGGTTGTGGGTTAAAAACATGACAATACATAGATACTGAAGCATCCATAGTCTTGAACCAGGACTCTCTGAAAGAGAGTTATGGACGTGTGCTCTCATTGCATACTGCTCTTCTGCTGTCTCAGTCTCTAAGGAGCCCCAACCACAAGTGCATCCAGTTTTTTGGCTACGAGAAAATCAAACATGTTTGGAGACTATTGTAGCATTTGGGACCGCTCACAACAAGGTGTAGACTAGTGCTGAACAGTTAAACGAAATATTAGCGAAATAGCAATATGACCAAGTGCAATATCCAAATCGCTTGTTTGATACAGACCCCAGCAAAAATCATATCTTTATATTTTTTTTTCAGTGAAAATGAAATGCAAAAAGACCATTCCCACTAAAATTGTAACTCATCACAGTTGCATAAATTTGACATCTGTCAAAATAATCACTTTATTTTTTTTACTATGAACTAGTCATGACAGATTACAGTATATGCCGCCTTGAGGGTTTTTGTTTGGGACAGGCATCGTAGCAAAAGTCCTGTAGTTTGCACTAAGCCTCACTTGCTTTTAGTGGTCGCTTCACTGAACTCAACTGTTGCCAACTTTGCGCTCAGTTCATTCAGGTTAACAAAAAGATGCAGACAAACTAAACCTAACAGTACAGGTTTAGTTTCTGTCAATTATGTTCAACTAAACTTGCTCTGTGTCTGCTGGATGTGTAAATACAAAACTGTTTGCCAACAAATTCACCATATCAACTTAAAATGTTATCTCGTCATACAGGGTCGTTGAAAGACAGGCATATTCAAAGCGGAGCTGTAATTTATGCCATCTTTACACCAAAGGAAAACCTGAAACAGGCTCCTCAGATACCAAAGCGAGAGGTTGGTGAAACCTATGGAGATGACGTGGTTCGATGCCACATCATGCTCAAGGTGCGTCTTAACTATATTGGTCGTGATACAACTAATGATGATATTAGTAACTGATGAATGGACATTATTGTTCAAGCTGAATGTTTGATTTATGGCCCTGCTTTAAATATGAAATTATCTAACTCTTTAAAAGATTGTCCATCCATTATTGTGTTACAGTAACAAGACAAGTAAATGATGGTGATGTCTGGTCTAATCGCAGCACAAACAAAGCAAAATGTACAACTTACTCTTATAGCCAAATTTGTGGGTGAAACAAATTGGCAATGTTTTAAGCTCAGTGCTCTTCCAAAGGCAGCTCCTGAGGGAGCACTCATAACTTTTACTATTTTAATATTCTGGTGCAAACAGATGTAGTAGGTCAGAAGCCACTTTACGTACATTTCCAATCAACAAAAATCCAAAATTGAAATGCATTTAAATTAAATCTTTCTAGCCCAACTACCATGGGCAGTGCTCAGGTCTCTAAGATGGCGTTGTCTATTGTTCATTAACCATTTTGTGGACTTGTGTGTGTGTGTGTGTGTGTGTGTATATTAGTATTTATTTGCTTATTTCATACAGGGAGACTTTGAGGTGATGGTGAACTTGGCAAGTGACACCATAACCAGCCTGAGGCTCAAGCTGGCAAATGAAAGTGGAATCCCAGCACATGTCCTTTACTACAAGTAATTCAGAATTGTCGCACCAAGTATTGATATTATGGTCTCTCGGTCAACACAGATGTCTTTACTCACACAGCACTTCTGTTCTCTCCTGTGCTCGTTATATTTGCAGAGGTAAACATTCTGGTGGTGACGCACTGCAAAGCTGTGGGATCTCTGAGGGATCAACGGTTGCCTTCTCTTTGTCCACCTTTTCTGATGAGACTCCACATGATGAGACATTCTTCATTAATGACGTTGTGCCTTCAGTCCAACAAACCCAGAAAGGAATCAGTGTTTTCTTGTCTTCACTTTATGCTGTTGTAAGTTTTATTTCTTAATACGTTATTATGTCAGTACTGTATCTGTATTCCATTATATTACATTGCGCAGACACGCAGAGAGAAAGTCACTCAGAAAGTCAGTTTGTCACTATGTTTTTAGGCATGCTAGCAGTGTCGCTCTAGGGATGGCAATGCCAGACGGTCGGTCACTCCACCACTTTGGTCCAGACTGAAATATCTCAACAACTATTGGATGGGTTGCCGTGAAATGTAGTGGACACATTCATTCGTTCCCATCAACCTCATCTGTTCTTTGTGTTCAGCGCTAATTAGCATATGTTAGCATGTTAACACGCTAAACTAAGGTGATCATCAGCATGTTACCACTGTCATTGTGAGCATGTTAGGATCATGAGTGTGGTTAGCATTCTGACATTAGCATTTAGCTCAAAGCCCTGCTAGCATGGCTGTAGGCTCATGTTTCTTGAAAAAGGTCATTAAACTGATCAAAAAAGATGCAAATCTCGCAATAAAGTTGACACATTGTAATGTCATTTTACCCTACCTTCTCCTGTTGGTTTAATCCTGCTTTAAAATACATTCCATTGTATTTTTTTCTTCTAGAAACATCATTATACAACAGAGCAACTGAAGAAACTGATTTCCTACATACGAAAACTGACTGGCTGTAACCCTCTCGCCCAAAGTTTGCATCAGCTACTCTGCAGGAATGAAAAGTTAACCAGGAATCAGAAGGCAAACAATATGAGCTGGCATAATTATGCCTTTAATATCCATTGCATTGTACTTTCTGAAGTGCTTCATGTGCTGCATTGCATTTTGAGTATTGGTGCATTTTTGAAAACTCGAAATCAAGGTCAGTAGGTTATCTTGAGTATCTAGTAACAACTGAGCATTTTCAAATTATCAGCACTGTATTGGGAAGATGTTTTCCTGTAATTTGGGTGAAATTAACCTTTACACAGTCACACATGCTTTCACCAGTACCCTTTTCTTCAGAGGTGCTTGTTCTTTTGTTGTAGATTGCAGTTGTTGAAGGCTTGTACATCCTCTTCAGACAACTTTTGCCTCAACGTAGAAGACAACAAGGGGAGAAACTCATTGAGGACCTGGATGTCTTTGAGAATTCACTGTACTGCTGGGCACATCTCCTATCAGAAGCAAAGGTATGATGAGCTTGTAAAGGGTAAAACCAGTAACTGTAGACCTAAAAAGTCCCTAATTGCCAGTATTTTGTTGGACATTTATCTCAACACCTTTTATGGAAGTTGCCATTCATTTGAGCTAATAGGTAATACATGATTTGAATGTATTTATAAATGCATCAAGGTAAATACAGGTCTATTCAGTGGTTAACCACTTAAGTAATGGCCGCTTCTGCTTTGCCTTATTTTGACAGAAACGGGCATCAGACTGTGAGAGCTACGCACCAATCACTCTTACGTCTGAGGATGGCAGCCGTTTCTGTGAACCAGTCAGAGTGCCTGGAGTACCTGGTGCCTTTGAGCGAGCATACGTTCTCCAGAAAATCAAAGGTAAAATTTAAAACCATAAACAAGTCGTAAAACTTTTCTAACTGCAGTAACACATTTTTATGTATGAGGAGACTCATCATACTGTAGTAGATGTCTGAAAAGAAACGGATCAATTAGAAAATGCAGATAGCAGCCCCACCGTTTACTGATCTGCTCCCCTTTATTACTTTTTCTGGGAAGCAGCTACAGCAAGATATGGACATTTTTATGCCCTTTTTATGAGCTAATCTGTTTTGAATGCTCTGAAGAACAGTACAAGAAGAACAAACTGGCACTCATTGCAGTTTGTGCGAAACATCAAACCTCATTAAAGTCATCAACACCTTTCTACAGTGAAAAAAAAACACCACTCAACATTAGTATTTGTACAAACTCTAACATACGTTTTTCTTTCAGAGCTGTATTTGTTGTATTAGTGAACGGTTCTGTGCCATCAGCCTTACTATCTTCTATCCTTTTGTTTTAGATGGAGATAAAATTCCAAATTGCACTGAAGAGATTTTGCGAGAAACATCATTACAGAGAGCCAACGACATTGAAAAAATCTTGCTCAGTTTGCCTCCATCCATCCGAACATATCCTCTTTGGATTCATCAGGACAAGACGACTGGTCAGAAGTATGTATCGTCAGATGTTTACTTATCATAAAAGTGCTTCAATGAGGTGCTGATCCTTTTCTGTTTTTTTACTAATTATTTCAGTCTTTTTAGTGTTTTTGTAGATGATCCTCAGTAGATATATTGTGGCATACTTAAAATACACCAATATACAGTTTAGCTTAACCAACAAAAAGTCTAAATCTTCACTAGCAGGCTACAATGTTCCTGACATCAATGTTTTTTTTTTCTGTTCTTAAATCCTTCTAGTAGGGGGGCTAAAAATGTAATGTTTGTCCTGATGACACCAGGCCGTTGTGGAGGGTAAACACACAAATGCTGTTTACCCACCTCTTTAAATCTGAAAGGCTAATTATCTGTGGCTTTTATGGAGAGTTTACATGAGTCAGTAATAAGGTTGGACAATCGCCTATATTTTCAGATTGTCCTGTTGTGATTGTATATGACCAACACCAATTATGATCAGGTGGTGGGGGTGCTCAACCATGGTCTTAAGGCCCTTCCGCAGCTCAGCTGTTACTCTGTCAAAGGGATACGGCTGCCCGGCGCTGTGTATTCAAACACTCAAACGGACCAGACGCCGCAAAAGCAATGGAGACTACAATGCAACCTCCAGATGAAAGCGCAATCTTGGTCAAATTAAACTGATGTACACTTACAAAACATCCAATATCAACTTGTCAACGTGTGAGAAATAGGAGATGTAACTAGTGTCCATTGAAGCCCTGTATAGGTTTGGTACAATGATAACACAACACACCCAGTAATTAACAGGTAATATTTGGGTAACCTACAGTAGATGTTTGATATTTTAACATTAACAGAGTTAAAATCAGATAGCATATAGCACACGTTACCATTGATTCATTTAACTAAACAAACTCCCCAAAATGTGACTTAAAAGCAGTTTGTAATCCTCTGTCAGATGTGCGAAGGTACCAACATACAGAAAACACGCAGGAGGGGAGTTTTTATACAATTCACAAAACACATTATGCCCCACCATCCAAAAAGTAATTATAGTCTCTTCAACTGTCAACTTGATTTTAAAATTAATGGGTGCAACCCAAGTGCACTGTCCTGCAAGTCAGTGACCCCTTGACCCTCCTCTATTTGAGGCCAAAATTTCCACTTGTGCATACCACATTAAAACAGGAAGATTACCAAGATACTTTATAAGTCTTAATTCTCTCAAGGTTGTTGCACCTTTTCCCATTATGACACCCAAATTGCAAATCAACAGCAGTGCACACACTAACTATTGCCAGGTTCATTAGTTGGTAATCCATTTGAATTTGGTGATCCTGTGGCCTTTCTTTTTTTATTGCCACCTTTACGCTAAATTCTCACGTTAGAGTGATGATTGAGACATTAGACTGATTGCTATGACATCTGCCACATTAATCCTCCCAAAAGATGAAGCCTTCTAAATTGCTGATATCCACGACTTGCTCTTTAGTGCCTTCCTGTGCTCAACAGTCTCATTTTTTTTAGCCCCTCTAAGTGGCAAGGCTCTGACAATGCGCAGACAAGTCAATATGTTATCTATTCCGTCCAATAAAAGTTTTGACTTAACCCTAACCTGTACAATTTTTAATTGTCAGCTTTCAGATAAAAATGACCAAGACTTTTGGAAGCATGGTGGAAGAATTAAAATCTCCCTCCAATCAATGCCTCAATGTGACCCCACCTCTACATTTGAAGGAGCTAGGACAGTGTCAGGGAAAACTTGTTCTACTGAGTGAAGGTAATTAATTAAATTAAATCACAATCTGGATAGGTCATTTGTCACTGTGCACATGTATGTTTAAAATGTGGTACTTTTTTAAAGGGCAAGACACACTGGCGGTGTATGATTCGCATTAAAACATGCACCTATTGTTTTTCTATATAAGCCCACACACTGGTGTGGCAGTGATGTCAAGATACACACTGCCAGTGACTGTTGCCCTACGGATCTATTGCCCTCGATGGCTGCAATAGATGGCAAGACTTCTACTGCAGTGGTCAGCTGCACCAGCCGCTGCATGTGTGTAGAGAAGACACACTTGTATGAAATGGTAGTGCAATGGGCAAAGAAACAAGGGATCAACCTGTGGTAGAAAGTAACATTCACTTAAATGCTGTACTTAAGTACAATTTTGAGGCACTTTTTTTTTTTATTGTACTTTTTACTCCACTACATTTATTTGACCTCTGTAGTTACTTTACATTCTAAATACAAAAGATCAGCTTATAAACTATGAAGAATTACTATGGATTACTGCATACCTGCACAGGTGTTTTCAGTCATGTAGCTGCTTAGCCTGCCCAGGTTTGAGTTTTGCAAAACTCTTTACGCTTCATGAGAATGATGAAGTTGTAACTAACTGGAGAGCCCCTGAAGTCACGAACATTTTTTTTTTTTTTTCTTGTAGCACAAGATATTAACAAAATATTATGGTGTGTCCATACGATTTTTAAAAAAACTTTACATCAGAGTATTTCTACTTTGTGTAAAGTAATAATGTGTGTTTGGAGTTTGTCACAACACGGAAAAATGTGTTATTAATCATCAGGCCAAATTTGAATGATGGGTTAATGATGATAAAAAAAAATTGCCAAGTATATAAAATTGGGTTTCAAAATCGTGAAAAAATAAGCAATATTCTCTGCGCTAAAATGCTGGGGGCGTGTCCGCTGAAAGTGCTGGTAGATAATTTAACTGTACCACTGAGCCGAAGAACTGGGAGCCACTGCTCAGCGACAGACTCTAGTTCAGCGAGTTAACACAGTAGCACAAAGCTCTTGCTTTTATATAGTGTTAGGGCTGGGATCATGCTCATTATGGCTCCAGTGCGTCATCAGGAACAGGAAGGGTCCCCGATGTCCCTATTTGGGGTAAAAAAAAATATCTTGGATCTTACTAAGAATTGCATCTATGGGTCCTTCCAAATCTACAGAAAAGCACCAATTTCATCACATCCATGTTGCAGATGGGCACTTCTTACTGTACCCTAATTTATTCTTCTGTCTGTATGACACATTCAGTTGTGCGGACGCGATGCTGCACAACATGGCCGGTGTGTGTTGCTCTTTTGTGTGTCTGTATCTGGTTCACAGCGATGCTTCTTCACATAAGCAGTGAAAAGATACTGTTGTACAGAAAAATGTCAATATTATGCATAACATTCTGAACCATTCTGAAAGGAACTTCACATTGGTGTCCATACTGCCTCTGATATGTAGTATAAGTAAGGTTTGTTTTTGTTTTTCTCTTTGTCAGACAACCTTGGTGTGTGTTTGTATAAAGAAAAAGGATCCCCTGATATGATCAGAGTGCGTGATTGTTTGGATGGCAAAGATATAGCAGTGGATGTGAATCTGTTGGCAGCCAGGTAAAGTACCTCACACATGTTTCCCAGCAAGGGATCCAATGAAGCTCTGTAAACGTCACAATACCATTTTGCTGATTGTTACGTTTTTGACATTTAACACAGGACTGGTGACCACAGAGATGACAGAACATTTGTTACAACCAGGACTCCAAAAGAGGCTATACTGGTAACACTTTTATTTTGAAGAATATGGGACTGGCAAGGGAAATGTTAAATTTTCGTTTTGCTTGATTATTGTGGAGCTGTCCTCATAAGTTTAGAGCCACTATACCTATAGTAGTTTAGTAGTAGTACAATGCATCTTAACTAATGTATTAATATGTAAACATGTCATACATTCTACATCATAATCACTTAAGTTTTTGAAAATGAATGTAAAGAAGTTTCTACTAAAATAACGGAAGGGCACATTTGCAATATGATTACTCTTGACTTTAATTTCCATCAGGTGCTGATAGATACAAGCTCCTCCATGGAAGAAGAGTGCTATGTAGGTGCAGAAATAAAGAAAATTAATGCTGTGAAAGAGCTCTTTCACAACTTTGCAACAAGGAGCATGGCTTATGATTTTCATCATGTCATTGGCCTTGTGAAGTTCGACTCCATGGTGAAAACTCTCCACACATTCACTGAAAATCTGGAAAAGTTCAAGGTAAATTCAGACCTGCCTGTCCTTTATTTTAGTAAACGTTGCGTCTGGGTGTAACGCAGTAATATACCTGAATGGAAATGTAAGAAGGTTTGTTTTTTTTCCATATTTGTAGGAACACATACGTACGCTAGAGGCGAGTGGATGTACTCTGTTATATGACGCCCTACGACGTGGGGCGTCTGAGTTGGAAAAGGTCAAGACGAGGTTCCCAGATTGTAGACTTCACATCCTGTGTCTCACTGATGGAAATGATTCTGGGTACATTTCTTTCTCTGTTCTATTCAGTTTTGGTAACTTGGTCATACTTGACCTTTTAGTACATACATTGAACTCTAAGCAGTAAGAAAATGACCGTCATGAGTAACGACTTAAAGTAATGGCTTCAAAATGTCAACTAAAGATTCTTAAGTGAGCTAACGTCGTATTCTCAATTCTTTCCATAGATCCTCCATAGAGCCAGTTGCTGTTACAGCCAAACTGCTCAAATCTAACATCATTGTGGATTCAATCCTTCTTGGAAATGTGGAGAACAACATGCTGCATGGAATCAGCAATGCAACAGGTATGGCATCTTTGCGTCTTTGAAAGACAGATTCCTTAATTGAATCCCTGTGATATACTTAGTAAATCATTCATCAGTGTAAAAATAATGTGATAAATATGCCATCAAGTATTCTGCAGATTGGCTTGATGGAATTCAAGAGATCTCATCCAACTCATCATTGTAGATTATTGTTTAATGTTGTTGACCATTATTTCCCCCTAGCATCATTTCATTTTCCTGACAAGGTTGAAGGTATTTGACACCAGAAGGAGCATGCATAAATCTTTTTGTTCTTTTTTTCCCTTGGCGCAAAGGGACAGTACATAAACACAGATGGAGGTAGAGACCTAAAACTAAAAGTTAACAGAGCAAAAGGTTTACAAGCAATGTATAACATGATGTGTACATTCCCAAAATGGGAAAACTAGACAAAGCAAAACCAAAAAGAAGAGGGGGGGGGGAACACGTTTTGTTGTTGATATATTTTAGCTTATGTCCAGGAGTCCTCCTAAATTGGATGTCCTGTCTGAATTTCCTTAAGTCCTGAGCTAAGAGAAAGATCTGGGAGGACCTTTTTTGCCATTACAGTAGATGACGTAGAGCACATTTGGGTGTGTGCCTCTGTGTTTTACAAAGTCACTATGAAGTGAATTTAGCCTTGAATGTATAGTAAATGTCTTGTAAGGCAGGCCAAACAAAGAACTAAATGCAACAGTCTCAGATGAATAGGTGTGTTTGAGTCTGCAGAATTGATATTGCACCCACTTCCTACTATTTATTACTACTTCTACACCATTGCCCTTGAGTGACATCATTCAGGAGCCTCAGCCACCAGGGAAATGATGACGATCAGCCTGGACACTCGGCAACAAAACCTGTACTCTAAACACAACTTCTTTGATTGAGCAGTTATTCAGACACTTGCTAATCTCTCCACCACACATCCGTATTGCTTCCAGGTGGTTGCTGTTTCAAACCACAGACAACCAAAGAGGGTCTGAGGCTGTTTGAGATCGAGACAGTTCTGTCCTTGGAGCAGAGGAAACTCAAGGAAAAACTTGACCCATCTTCCATCAGTGAGGTGAGTTGTTGTAGATCACTGTCCACCATTCTGTTGGAAGTGATATGAAAATGAAATGCATCACAGTTAAACGCAGGCATAAACTATGCACATCGTCTTGATGTGCTAATTCATTCTTCCCTTTTTTATAGAGTGTTTTGTCAAGCATCTTCGCTACTCATGGGTATGATGAATGTCCAGAGACGTCTCTGCCAAGCCAGATAAACAGCAAGGTGACTGTGACGGAGAGGTGAGTGATGGAAGAAACTATTCTTTAGAGGTTGATAATAAACTTTAGCTGTGACCCAAATCGCGTACTTCCGTCAGTACACTTGCATGCAGTATACTGTGTACACTATGTACTGACTTGTGTAGTGTTGTGTCAAATCAAATACTGCTGTTGTGCGCTTACGGAAATGATGATCTTCTTCTTCTTCTTCTTCTTCTTCTTCTTCTTCAAAAATTAATGTACTTTTAGCCATAACAATCGCAACCGTGGCAGCCATTTTTATACGCTGGTGGTCCCTCCCCTTCCGCTACGTGGCTAAGATGGCAACCGTTGAGGGTGAGAAGTGTGCAGCGTTCCACACTCAACTTTCTGACCGTTTTGTGTACACCATCCGGGTACTTATAGTACACTGCATTTTGCCATAATTACCAGTGTGAATGCACTTATGCTCTCAAAATACTAAGTTTGACTACGCGATTTGGGACACAGCTCTGGACCATATCCATCTGCTGATGACCACTTTTTTTTTTTACCTGTTTTCATATTTTGTCTGATTTGTGAAACAAATAGGTTATAATTTTTAAACTGTAGTAATAAGTTTATCTCATTTTTAATTGTACCACATAGAGCGAGTTAACAAAGTAGAAGTTTCGCACATAAAAAGAAGCATTGTTAGATTATTTCATGACTGTGCTTACAAAAAATGTTAAGAGATAACAGGACTGAAAACAGTCTCCTGGGCCAAAAGAGAGGTGGCCTTAGCCCTATGGTTTCAAACAGTAATAATCATATTGTTGGGGTATATTTTATTGTCTTAAAAGTGTTTGCATTACATTTGAAGCATTAATAATCTCTCTAAATAGTGCTCTGAAAAAGAGGATTCAGGAGTCAAAGAAGGGGTGGTTTATGGAGAAGGACAAACGTATCCTGGAGGAGCTGAAGAGCCTGCATTGTGACCCGCATCCCTTCTTCAGAGTCTTTCCATCAGAGTCGGACTTCAGTAAGTGGCAGGTTCTCTCATTTTGGTGTGATGCATTTTTGTAACTTCTTTTGTTTTTTGTTTTTTTCTGGGGCACACGACTGGCAAGTTTTTGCCGCATCATAACATGAACACGTGGGGGGCAAAAATGTATAATAAAAAAAATGTATGTGATCTGTAGTCAAAACTATTATTTGAAATAAAATAAAAAAAATGTAATTCCAAGTTTGCATATAGGCAGTGGCATATTAAAATGTATATGGCCACATTACCAAATGGCTTTTTTCTAATCTTTTCAGCGTTCTGGAGGATCCTCATGCAAGGCCCTCCTGACACACCGTATGAGAAAGGAGTGTTTGAGCTCTACTGCCAGTTTGGTCCAGACTACCCAGTGAAGCCTCCACTCGTCCGCTTTGTCACACAAGTATCCTGCCAAAATACAAACAACTGAAAATATATTTGTTTTGTTTGTTTTTTTTGCATATATAGAAACACACTGGAATTGCAAAAGTATTTGTTCATTACTAATAAAGTAATGTTATTTGTTAGAGAATGTATGCGGTTTTTTTCCAGCTACATTTTCTTAACATGACAGGTGTACCACTGCAATGTCAACACTGTGGGACGCATCTGCCACAACATATTTGACCGCAACTACAATGCCCACATCACCATGAGAGAGATCCTAGAAGCTGTGTATGGACTGCTCATCATCCCAGAGCCTGATGATCCACTGGACAGGTGAGATCAAAATACACATTCATAAATAACTCGCACTTAAAGTAAGGTAGGTGGGCACCAAAGCTCATTTTTACCAAGAGATATTTCTTACGCTGAAGATGTTTTTGTCCCATTTCCAAAGTTCAGTCCGGCCTATTGATTCAAAATGTTTTGTATGGTGGAAATCTGTTGCTTTATTGTATTAATTTTGATTTGATTTTGATGTTAGAACATCTCTGGACTCGTGATTATGTTTGACATTGATTGATTACCTTGAGAAACTGAAGAGGGAATTATTGAGAAGTTCACACCCTGTCCAAAGTGTTTAGATGAGAATGAAGCCAATATTTGACCCTGAACTAATAAAAAAGCAGTTTCTTTGATATTCAAGATCCATACAACAATCCTGAAAAGTTTCAAAACAGATTTTAATGTTCATGACTGGTGCTGCTGCTCTGTTTCACAATAACAGCCTCACCTGTTCAATAAAATGCAATTCAGTACAGTAGCTCTTCAGAAAAGTACTGCCATTATGATGCTAATGTGTTTTTGAGGTCGTGAGAGGTGTTGATTCAACACTGGAGAACCATCAACAAACACCTGTATTTTTAGACATTACATAAACTGGTGCTGAAAAACGGGACTTATTTGACTTGCATATTATTTTTTCTATGGAAGCATTTTGGCTGAGGAATTCCTGACGAACCGTGAGACGTATGAACGAGAAGCCCGGAAACGTACAGAAGAAACTGCTGCGAACTCGCTGGATGACATGGAGAAAGTAAATGAGCTCCTGTATATAGAGAGATTTTTGGTGGCTACTACCTTTTTTATATTGCATATAAGGTGTCTTGCAGGCTTTTTATTAACATACTGTTAACAATGTTTATTTTCTTTGTTTTTATTCAAAGAAATTGGTGGATCCTGTGGCACAGTTTATACCCCATCATCTGATCTGTCCACTCACCAAGAAGATGTTCATTGATCCTGTGAAAACAGTGTATGGAACCGTGTATGAACGCAAGGCCATTGAGGAACACCTGAAACGGTGAGTTCATTTAATACTGTTGGCAATAATTAAAAGTGAATTACCAGCAATGGTTAGCTAGATGACTGGATACCTGTTTAGAAACCACAGGTTGCATATGAACTCATCTTTTAATGGCTTTCGAGCACATCTCAAAGTTCATGTAAGACCTCCACCTATTACTTTTATTTCATAGTAAACACCTTTGTCTCGGGGCCTCTGTTGAAATAAAGACAAAACCTGGTTACTATCTGCTCACACTTTTCTGTTGCTAATGCAGCAGGGAGTCTGAAACCCCTCAATCTCAGCTGCCTGCCCCTCTTTTGCAGACACGAGTATGAGCCGTTGGCCGGCCCAGGACATGAGCTTGAAATGAGTGACATCACGGCCGACCAGGACATGAAGAAAATGGTGATGGATCATCGTTCTCGTCAAATTAAGTGACTCTGAGCAGAAAAACTTAGAAGTTAAAGCAAGTTTGAATACGCCTTGGTACACTCAGCTTTTTGAAGAGCAGTACATGCTTGATAAGCCTGTTCTTACTGGTAACATAACTTTTCATTTAATCTTTCAAAGTTTGTATTCATTATCGTTCTTAGAATTTCACAAGGTAATACAATTATAGATGGTCATAATAATGGTCATAATAAAGCCTATAAATGGTGAGAAAAGTGAGGTTTTGGTTGTGAGCAATCTTTTTTGCCCTGACATCACTTCTACTTTATATGGACAGTGATGGACAGTTAGTTGTTTTCTCTGTTAAGACAATCAATCAAAGTTCACGTTCACTGCATTTGTCTTACTCGTGAAATCAGAAGACTAAAGGATGAGCAAAAGGGGGATGGAGTGATGGATGCAGCATTTTTCTTCATTTTGTAATGCGCAGAAACTCTTCTTTTATCAATGTTAAACCTGATGCATATTAATGTGCTACTAAATCACACACAAGTGGGGATTTATATGCAGTTACGCTATAGCCTTATCTTTATAATTGAAGGGAGCAACTAATATTTTTCACTTTGAAACTATGACTATTAAAGACAAATATTTTCTCAATAAAATGATTCACAGCAACAATGGTTATCTTTCAAATAGTTCCACATCTCTACTTTGTATAGTACAAAACATTGTAATTGTTTTATGTTGTTTTGGTAGATTTATGTGACAATAAAGGTAATTACAAAACTGCAAAACAACCAGTCCTGGCTCATTGTCAATAAAGGATGGTAATGGGAAAGAAGGATGAACATAATAAAGGTAAAAGCTTTAAGATTTACATAAATTTGATAATTCTTTATAAAGTAGGACAGATGATAGTTCAGTTCACCATGACTCATCATAATCAGTAGTTACTGAGATGGGCTACAGCTTTCACACACGTTTATCTACAGTATGCGACTTGGGTGACAGATTATTGTCCACGCTGGACCAATCATCGCCGCCCATTCTGCTCTGCGTCACGTGATCAGGTCTCTGTGGAGAGGGATCCACGTGATCCACTGATGCCAAACAAGAGAGGAAGTGAATCACTCTTGTCCTCAAATTAAATTCCCTTGAATTAGGGGGAAACATTTTTAAATGTATTAACGACGTACACACGATATTAATGTGTAATTTTACAGCACATAAACCTGACCCTTAAAAGATAAATCCTATCATTTCATGTTGGTACGCTTTCTTCCTGACTGAAAGTCGACAACATTTACGTCAGCGGTGCTTTTATTTTGAAGGCTGCAACCGGAAGTGTCTTAACGGCGAGGTTAAACGTGGCGCTTTACTCGCGTTGAATTGAGTAAATCCGAGTGGAAACGGGAGCGATCAGACCGCAGGTGAGCTTTACTCGATTTCCCCCAAAAGTTCTTAAGTTGTTAGTATCTTCACTTTCTCAGTTTGTTCACGGTAAAGTTAAACTATAAACTATGCACACTACCTCAACAGGTGTGGTTAGTTTTTTTTTTTTTTTTTACTTACTTGCCTACAGCGTTAAACGTTCAAATCACAAAATGTTAGGCATCATTTTCAACTCTTATGAATGACATTTCTGACAAAGCACTGCTCTCAGGCTGCAGTACTAACTAGAATAAATGCAGTGATTTCTTGTGCATTACTTCTGCAGTCATGGCACCGATTTATGTGTCATTAGTATTAAATCGATTTTATGCAACTTTAGCACAGCCTTGCTAACGACAACTCCAGTAGGTGGGGTTAGTGTCTAGTTGAATTTTTTATTTTTATTTTTATTTTTTAATTTTACTAGTCGTGTACTTGCGACATACAGTTGTTGCAGAGAGGAAGCCTGCCTTTCCTGCAGAACCTGTTAAATCGGCTCACGGGTATCCTGAACGCTGGAAGCACTGAAACTCGTTTTGTCACATTGAATCTCGGTGGGCCTGCTGTGCTGTCTGCACTTTTACTGCCCGTTTGGGCTGCAAGACGATGGAGGAGTTGCCTCCAGAAAGGGGGCCACAGGTTTCACGTCAACATTAGGAGGAACTGCAGGTTTAGGAGGTTAAACGCTCATATTTTTCCCTCTCACTTTTATCAGAGACGATAAATAAAATCCACGAGAGAAATATGCCTGCGTAAAAAAGAAAGGGAATAATTGACCTTTATAATTATTGGCCACTATAAACGTCAATCACTGTGGTCTAATTCGCTGTCACTGTTTTATGGGTGTTCAAGTGAGCTTCAAACAGATTTAGAGCCCCTGTTTTCCATTTGTGTTTCTGAGCCAATCAGAATATGCTTTGGTAAAACACAACGTGGAAAAAAAAATGCAGATTGATTTAAAATAAATACTTCTGAGAGGTACACAAATGCCTGTTTCCTGTAGAAAACTTCACTTAGAACTGACAGTCAAAGCAACACATCAAGAACTAATAAAAGCTAAAACATGCAGAAATGCAAATTGGGCATTAATAGTAGCTGATATTAAGATTATTTTATAGTTTTCCTTTATGAAACATAGCAATATAATGTGTACAAGATGTGAAATAATTCATTAAGATCAATTTTTTACTTCCACCTCTTTGTTAAATAACTGGGTTAAAACTGGCTTTTTGTTGCGCCCTTACAAGACACCGTAACTATCAAACATCGGCCTCAGCTTCTTTAATTACATCCCATCTGCACATCAAGGTAACCGCTCTGCCTTCCTCTTCTTGTGTACTGTACGTCCTTTCTCTAGAGAGATGTGGTGGGTGCTGTGGGTGCTCGCCGCCTTGCTGGCTCTCTTCTGCTGTCTGGATGTGTGGTACTTCCTACGGGCAGCTGCTGTGATTCTCCGGGCCTGGTTCCAGCCTCCAATCTGGGACGTCACGGCAGAGCAGACCCTCACAGGACGGGTCACTTCCCATGACATCGACATGTGTCACATGAACAATGCCCGTTACCTCCGGGAGTGTGACTTTGCCCGCTTCTCTCTCTACACGCGTAACGGTGTGTTCAAGGCAGTGCGAGCGCTCAGAGCTTCGATGGTAGTGGGGGCCACCACCATCCGGTACCGCAGGGCTCTGTGTATAGGCGAGGGGTACGAGCTGCGGAGTCGCGTCGTCACTTGGGATGACAAAGCCTTTTTCGTGGAGCAGAGATTTGTGTCAACAAAAGACGGGTTGGTGTGTGCCGTCATGTACTGCAAGCAGAGTGTCATACGCAGCAGCCCAGACAAGATCATGCAGCACCTGTGTAAGCGGAAGGTAAGGAACGGATGATTGAACACACATGCACGTTTTACACCGGGAAGTAATTTTAAATAAGTCCTTTTGATAATTGAAGGATGTTGAGTCTATGGTTTTCTTCTTGCAGGTGGAGTGCCCTGAGTTTCCAGAGGACCTTCAGCACTGGGTCAACTTCATTGCCGCCAGCAGCCAGGCCCTGAGGGCCGAGAGTGGACTAGAGGAGAAGAACAAATAAGGCATTGCATGGGCAGCTTTTTGTAAAGCAGCTAATTTAGCATCTCAGGATTAAAAAGCTCTCTGAGGGACACTTGTCTTCTGTTTACAATTACTTGCCTTAAACACACTTGTGCTAGACTTCTGAAAACGAGCCCAATACTTACCTATGTCAAAGACTGGAAGAACTAGCACACCACGCTGTTTGGCGAGGCTGGAAACATTTTAATTATTCAGTAATAGGAAAGTAATGTCATTATATAAAGTGTATCCTCTTGTACTATGGCAGCAATAAAACAACAGGAGTTTAGTTTTAAGTTTTTACTGTTAGCAAATGTGAAACTGTGAAAACGGTATCGTATAAAAACAGCAAAATCGATGATTGTTGTATTGCATCTTTTTCTGATTTGTAACAACTAACGAGAATTTGACACAAGGTGTTGTAAAATGAAGTACAGTAACAAGAAAATTGGACTAGCTATCACATCAGTTAAAATAGTCTCTGTAATGGATTATGTCAGGTAGAAACAATCACCTGAGACGGCAACATTAAGTCCCCACAGCGAGTGCACAGTAATTAATCTAGTCGGCAGATTCCACAAGAGAAATAAAATATACATCAACAGTAAAGTAAATTAGACAGTTGGCTATAATCTTACATTAGCAACACATTAGATTAAAGATGCCTGTCAGTATTTGCTCGGTCACAGATCTGACGAGACAACGGTGTGTAACGGTGTCAGTAGTGGTTGCTATGGCAACAGGATGTTCAACTGAAACTAACTGTCAAAATAAACGGACTTGGCTGAGCTCCTGAATAGTTTTTCAGTAATGTTATGGTCCACGTATGTAACAAATTTTACTGTGCTATTTTTTCTATAACAGAACTAGACAGCACAGACTTTTTTTTAAAAAGTCTTATTCAACAATGAATTTACAAATGACAGCCGTTACAGGCCTGTGACGTGTGTCTGAGTTTAATAGATGAATTAATGATAATAAAATGTAACAATAAAAATTAGATAAATAACATAATAGAGATTTATTAATTTAATGGAAACTGGAATTCTTGATAAACAGCATTTAAACTGGGTCGGGTTTATAATGTTTATATTTTGATAAAGATGTGATAATGTCAATAATTGAATATTAAAACATAAAGGCAACCAATACCGTCAATTATGATAAATGACATTTTTGAAAATGTACCATTAGAAATGGGAGGATGGTTATTTGCAGATGGTATGGCTTTGTGGAAAAGACAAATTGCAAGAAGGAATAAATCAAGTTGAAATGTGGGGGAAGAATTGGGGATTTGAGTTTTCAGCTGAAAAAACAAAAGTAATATTCTTCACAAGAAAGAAGATTAGAGAAAATACTCAATTGAAACTGTGTAAATCTTTTAGAGACAGTTGAGACATTTCTGTTATGAGTATATTTGGACTCCAGATTATCATGGAGAGAACACATTAAAAAGATTGTGGATGATTGTAAAGTCATTTTATGTGTGCATATATGATGAGAGATGCCTTGTAGGGTTGGACTGGGGAGCCGATATTGCATCCTTGAAATATATATACAGTATGTATGCTCTAATTAGATAAAGGTCAGATTATGGGAGCGTAGTTTATGGATGTGCATCAAAAACTGTACTTGGAGGGTTAGATGTGATCCATGCCCGGGCTCTCACATTATGCATAGGAGCAGTAAGAACTTCCTAGTCTGTACCCAGTCAACTATTGGATGAATTTGAGAGGTCAAGGAAATAGTCACCCAACTAAAAAAGTTTTCCAGGCCTGCTGGGAAAGGGAGAGAACACCAAACTCAAGTTTGGGCTGCAGCAAGAGACTTGTGAGTATATGAAAAGGAGTTTTGTCCAACTGCAGTATGATCTATAATCCCTGTGTGGTTACAAGAAACTTCAAATTAAGGCATGAAATGAAAGTGCAGGTGTAGTGAGTGAGTTTTATAGTTATAAGGAATGTAAATATACAGACTATGTGCAGGTTTTTCCGAACAGATAATACAGGTTCTGCAGAGCCACAGTGTTGAAATAAGCAAACAAACTTCAAATTTATACAATACAAATATGTTAATTGTACACCATTTTGATGGCTTTAGAATAGATTGAACAAATCAAACCAAAGGTCTGGTCTGTGGTGTCTCTGCTCTGTCCAGTCTTAAATCAGGTGCATCCAGTAATTGTCAGGACTTACTATTCAAAATAATGGCATTACATTTAAGCGCAATAAAACAAGGCACTGAGGTCACATTCCTTTGGGTTCATGCTGAGACGGGCTTTCTGGGTAATGAGAGAGGGGACAAACAAGATGTTAAAAAATAAAACGGACTTTATTAAACTTTCAAAATCAGAGGGGCTTGGTATTGTATGGAAGAAAATCAATAAAGAGCGGCAGCAGCGCTGGGATCAGGAGATAAGAGGAACACTTTTACATTCAACTTAAAATGGAGTTGGTTATTGTGAGAAACGGGGAATAAACAGAAAAGCTGAGGTGATGGCGACTGCAGGAAGGTGGCAGTAACGCAGCCCAGAGGATGCCGGCCGACGTTACACCTCAAAGAAGAAGAAGAAGAAGAAGAAGAGCTACGCGTACGTCACGCACCCGGAAATCATGTTCATTCATTCCCCCGGTCTCTTGAAGTCACATCGCAGCCCATGGTAGCGCCTTCTTCTGCACGCACGGTAGGTTTTACGGCCCCGGAAAGACAACTCCGCCGTGTTTGTACTTGTTGTTTAAATATCGACCGCGAGTAAACGCTAAAAAAATAGCGACTTTTCGCGCCAAGACTGTGCTCCGTGATCTGCCGAGGCCACCGGCTGCCGGCAGCTAGCAGCTAAGCTAACGGATTTGGCTGCCACGGCGGGTCGCGCCGCGTCCCGGTTGACTGCAGCAGCCTCAGCCTCAGCCTCAGCTTCAGCCTCCCGGTCCTCCCGAGGCTGAGGAGCGAGATTATTTGAATACGCTACGTCCGTATTTGTAGCTGCGACGTTGTGCCATCGAGTGAAAAGGCGCTTAGCTCTTGTTTTTCTGCACATCCGCACCGACGCCGATGAGGTCAAAGGAGCATTTAACTTAATATCGAGTGTGGTCGTTTTTTGTGCAAGTGTCCTTAAAAAGGAAATCGCCGCAGAGCGTCGTAAACGCAGCTGTTTAAGTCCCATGCAAAAACTATTGTGATGTGTTTATGCATATCATTTGCCTTTGAACGCATCAGTTTTTAATTTCACTAATGTTTGGTCTGTTGTTCCAGAGAGATGTTGCTGCTGGTGCTGGGTGCCCTCCTCCTGCTTTTCTGCAGTCTGGATGTATGGTACTTCCTACGGGGGGCCCAGGTGTTCATCCAGTCATTGTTCCAGCCCAGAATATGGGACATATTAGCTGAGCAAAGCATTGATGGCACGGTCCTTCCCCATGATTTGGACTACATGGGCCACATGAACAACTCCCGATATCTGAGGGAGTGTGACTTTGCCCGCTTCCACCATTACATGCGGAACGGGCTGTTCATGGCCTCACGCAAACTGGGGGCCAAAATGGTGGTAGGGGCCTCCACCATCAGGTACCGGCGCTCCCTGGCTTTCCGTGAGGGTTTTGAGATTCGGACCAAAGTAGTGGGATGGGATGAGAAGGCCTTTTACTTGGAGCAGCGCTTCGTGTCCAAGAGAGATGGTTTTGTCTCTGCAGTTATGCTCTGCAGGCAGAACGTGGTCAGCTGCAGCCCAGAGACCATTATCGAGTTTATCTGCAAAAGGAAGGTGAGGTTGCAACTGGGGATTCTTTCTATTTGATTAATCTGCTGATCATTATCTCGATTAATCATTTTGTCAAAATACTGAATAATGACCTTCACTATTTCTTAAAGCCCCCAGGGATGACATCAAATTGTTGCTTTTCTCCAAACAACATGAAACTATTCTGTTTACTGTTGAATAAGACAAAGAATAACAGCAGATCTGCAAAGTTGAGAAGAATGATTTGGCTTTTTTGTTTGAGAAATGTCTTAAAGGATTATCTGAATGTCAAAATAGTAGTTAATTAGTTTTCCTAATCAGTTCAGCTCAACTGTTTGGTCTATAAAGTGTTGAAAATTTTCCATTACAATTAAATGTCTGTCAATTGACTAATTTTTTCATCTCTAGATGGTGGCTTCATTCTGCTTATTTTGTGTTTGTGTGCAGATCGAATGCCCTGAGTTTCCCGAGGACCTCAAACACTGGATTAGCTTCATCTCAGCCAGCAGCCAGGCCCTGAGAGCAGAGAGCGGACTGGAAGAGAAGAATAAGTGAAGCCACACCATGTATCATGAGTGTAGACCCACATATCATTTGCATTGCACGTACTTAGACCATAAACATACTTTCACACCAACAGTTAAACATCGTAGAGAGTTTTTAGTTGACTTACATGATTCCATTTATCTGTGTTTTTGGGTCGATCCTACCTGCTGTGTATTTTTCTATGATGTGATCAGAAATACTGAACTTTAGACAGCTGAATATGACTAAACTTGAACTGTAAGGTATTCCATGTTTTTAAAATGCACTAAATGCATTGGGATCATATTGAAAGTTGTTCTCTCAGAAGAAAGTGATACAAAGAACGTAGCTTTATCCTCGCAGCTTATTCAGCAGTTGACTGTGAATAGACTGGCTTTAGACATCTTCATTCTCATTTAGCGAAATCCTCTAACTTCAGATAAGCATGTAGAGCAAAAGTTAATCTTCCACTGACATCAATGCATGTTTTAAAACAAACAGAAGACATTTTTTTGTGCCTGTTTCTCTTGATTAGCCGTAGTTTGCACTTCGAATTTCAGAGAATTATAACTTCACGTAAAAGAAACCCCACGTACGTTTGATGAAATACTTGAATGGACATCATGAACATGTACGGACAATTGTTTTAATCTTACCATCAGCATTTTTGCACAAAGTAACCCAAATGAGGAGACGAACTGAATTCCAGTTAGCAATCTGAAAGGGACTATTTGATTTTTATTTATCAGTACAGTGTTGCTGTTTTACCAAAATTTACAATACATGCATTTAAAGGGTGGGCTTCTTGATTGGAATTGCATGCAATATTAAGAGAAACTGCTCGAATCCGAATTTACAGGCATAAAAAGCAAATGCTAATATGAGGTTGCTGGCAACTTTTCAAAAACCTGCAACGCACAACAAAAACTGATGACTTATTGAGACAGTCACAAATCAGGAACCTTCCCTTTAATGCATCAAAGCTTTAGTTTGCGACCAAAGTAATGTATTGTTCTGTATGAAAAGGAAACAAAATCAATTTATAAAGATGTTTATGTCAAACCTGTTATTTCTGTTGACAACAAAATCCTGTTTAATTCTTTGAGTTTGCAGATATGCACTGTCCTTTTTTATTTTCCACTTATAATATTTATGATCTGTTGAAATGGATTCATGTACCAAACTTTATTTATTGTGTTTGTAATTTATTTAAAGGCATTTTGAATTAAAAATGCATTGGAAACTATATTTGGATGGTTGGACTTGCCTTTTAAGTGCTTGTTATTCTAATGCTGCAAATGTACTGTGCTTTGTGGTCCTATATTGAAGACCAGTATTTGTACCTCAGTAATTATTTACCTCTGAATGACACTACGGGTTATGTGTATATGACCAGTACAGTCAGTATGTAAAGGACGTGGCTATTGTAAACAAACAAACAAAAAACCAGTTAAATGTGTTGTGTAAGTCTGAAATTTCTTGAGTGCAATTTTGAGGTAAGCCCTACTTAACTTATACTTTACTTTCCATTTTCTGCTACTGTACACAACTTCTTCACTACCAGGGAAACAATGTACTTTTGACGTACATTTATCTGACGGCTATAGTTATAGTTTGCAGATTAAGCTTTGTATAAAATGCGATTGTTACAGTCATTGTTATAACTACCCAAAACTATATAAAGTAAGTAAAATTAGCTGGACCTCAATCAGCTACATTACAAATGCTCCTTATGTTTTAATGCATCAATAATAATAAATCATTTAAATATACTATTATATCTCTAACAGGAGTACCTCTGTCGCAGAATGACCTAAGTATGTTTTGCTGGTAATACGTTTGTACTTTTACTTTTACTCAGAAGAGTTTGAATGCAACTTTCATTATACATCCGACTCCTTCAAAATAAAAGCACAATTTCCACAAATCTTAACTACGAAAAAATAAAGAAAACACAAACAAAATATAAGTCAAAAGAACTCCTTTTGACCAGTATTTCATCCTTAGACTATAATTGAATTTTTAGTATTGTATGAAATTTCAAATATGTTATACTAAAGGTATAGTATTTGCATTTTTTTAAACTAAACTTATTATTGGTTTTGTTTTATTCTGTCTGCTGGAAAAATATTTATTTTTTCAAACATAATGAACTTAACAGAACATGAGGGATCTTTATAGATTAAACTACCCAACAGTATATAAAGTAGCTAAAATTAGCTCCATCTTCCATCTTGACAAGTTACAACATAAAGATGCTGCTAACACGTTAATATGTCAGTAGTAATTAAAAACACTGGAAATAGGTCATTTATTAGTTTCAGCACATTTAGCTGATAATACCTCTGTACTTTTACTTGAGAAGAAGTTGGAGTTTTACTTGCAATTGAGTATTTTATTTGTATTGTATTTATTCATTTTTACATTAAGTATTAATACTTTGACTTAAGTATAGGATATGATCAATATTTTTTTTCCATTACTGTACAACATATACATAACATAAAATATACACAAAACTAAAACACAAAAAATGTCCAACACAGACAGACAAACTCATAACCTACATGAAATACAACTTACAAAACTTTCCATTTTCCAATTTAGTGATTATGGCGATTAAATATTTAATACCATTGAAGTTACATTATTTTGAAATTAACTGTGTTTTAAAAATTAAACTCCCAGCCACCGTTTCCGGTGACGTCTCTCTCTCGCCACGCCCCCTCTGCTTCACTTCCTGTAAACAAAGCAGCAGCTGTCTGTCAGTCGGGTTCCCGTGTTTTCGCTCATTTTCTACAACCTCTTCAGCGCTTTTCGACCATGGCTCACGCCGGAGTGGTTCTGGACAAGGACCAGTTCAACTGCTCGATATGCCTGGACGTGCTGAAGGATCCCGTGACCATCCCGTGCGGACACAGCTACTGCTCGAACTGTATACAGGACTACTGGGACCAGGACGACTACCTGGGGGTCTTCGTGTGCCCACAGTGCAGGCAGAACTTCAACCCGAGGCCGCTGCTCGCCAGAAACACCATGCTGGCCGACGTGGTGGAGAAATTCAAAAAGTCTGGACTCCAAGAGGACGCGGCGCCTTCACGCCAAAGCTTCGCCGAGGCCGACGACGTGGAGTGCGACGTCTGCACCGGGAGGAAGAACAAAGCCGTGAAGTCTTGCCTGGTGTGTCTGGCCTCCTACTGCGACCGCCACGTCCAGCCCCACTACGAGTCCGCCGCCTTCAAGAAGCACAAGCTGGTGTCGGCCTCCAAAAAACTCCACGAGACCATTTGCGCCCGACATGACAAGCTGCTGGAGGTGTACTGCCGCACAGACAAGCAGTGCATCTGCTACCTGTGTCTGACTGATGAGCACAAAGGGCACGACACGGTGCTGGCGGAGGCAGAAATACAGCAGAAGCAGGTAATCAAATCGTCTGATTGATTCAAGACGAGGCAGGATATCGGCGACAGTAGTCTGATGCGATCTGCACAGTGGGGGAAGAAGTACTCAGATATTTTACTTAAGTAAAATTAATACCACAGTGCAGAAAAAAACTATTAGCATCAAAATATACTTAAAGTACAAAAAGTACTCACTATGCAGAATGATGGGTTTTATATTTCTGGATTATAATTGTTGATGCATTAATGTGTACATCACTTTGATTACTTTATATACTGCTGGGTAGCTTCTGAACACATGATCAATATAATGAAGTAAAAGTGAGTTTCATTTCCAATTTTGATGATATTGTTCCTCAGGGGCAGCTTGGTGACATGAAGCAGAGCTCTCAGCTGAGAATTCATCAAAGGGAAAAGGAGGCCCAGGAGCTGAGACAAGCCATTTTCTCTTTCACTGTAAGTGCCAACACCCAGTTTGCAAATGCTGTAGATCATTTCATAGATGATAAAATGTCTCACCTCTTCCAGATTTCTGTAAACACTTCATAATTTACCAAAACCAAATGATACATTCTCTTGTCTTCGGTGACATTCTGCTGTAACACTCCTTCAGATGACGCCTGCTAAATGTTGCTTTGTGTCGCCATCTAGCGCGCTACTCGGGCAGCAGCTGAGGAGAGCGACGCCGTCTTCACTGAACTGATCCGGTCGATCGAGCTGAAGCGCTTTGAGGTGAGAGAGCTGATCAAAGCCCAGGAAAAGATGGTCGTCAGTCAGGCCGAGCAGCTGCTGGAGAAGCTGCAGAAGGAGATCGCTGAGCTGAAGAAGAACGAGGCCGAGCTGGACAAACTTTCCCACACTGAGGACCACATCCATTTCCTTCAGGTGAGTTTTTTTTTTCTGATTTCCAGGACACTTAACACCTGACACATCTCACGCTCTTGGTCTCTCTCTTGGTTTGTCACTCCAGAGTTGTCAGTCTCTCCATGCTCCACCTGAACTGTCAGCTTTGCCTTCAGTCACCGTCGACCCCAGCCTCACCTTTGGCCCAGTGATGACAGCTTTGTCAGACTTTAAAGGCCTCTTGCAGGAGGTCTGCCAGGGAGGATTTGTCACCATCTACGAGAGAGGTAGATACAAAGGGTCATATCAACTTTGTGTTTTTATCTGATACAAATTATTCAGTCAGCTCTTGTTTATGTGACTTCGTCTTTCTCTCTTTTGTAGTGAGAGATGTGGTAATTATAGGTCCTCCAAATCCTGCTGTACAGCAAGACACAACGCAGCCCAGTGACGGTGAATCAGCCGCACAAATGGAAGCGACACTAGGTGAGTCTACAAACCTGTTCATGCTCCTCTTTAAGATTTGACAAAATTATAGCTTTTAATACAGGCGTTAAAGCATCCAAAAATCCTGTGGTAGTCAGGGATGCATCTTTAATCACATTTAAAAACCTGTTTAATTTTGTAGGATTCATATAACCTGACAAAGCTCTGTACTGTAATTAAGGCTCTCACAAAGCTCACTTTTTCCCGTTAAAGGTTTTTCCTTATCTGAATCGAGGGTCTAAGGATAGAGGGTGTCGTGTCGCCCTCTGAGGCTTATTATCATTAAAGCATACAAGAGTAACCCTAATATGAGTTTTAATGACTCTTTGTTCAGGGTGTCTGCAGGTCTTGAGAAGTCTTGATGCCAGTTTTCTCAAAAAAGGCCTTAGAAGGTATTAAATAGTTTACAAAGGTCTTTCTAGTAACATTAGTTTCAGTAAAAACTGGCTGGAAAATCCCCAGTACTATTGTTGTTCCAGTATGTGGACCTTAAATTGATTATTTTTTAATTGGTTAATCCATCTATTTTCTGCTGCCTATCTAGGTCCAGGTAGTGTTTAATGATTCATTAATGATATTATGAGGAATAATTTTTATATATGGCTGAAAGGAATGGATATAAATGTGATGTGAATATCAGTAAATTTAATGCATTTGGTAAATAATTCTAGGTCTTATCATCCATACTGGTTTACATCGATGTTTTTCATCCTTTGATTGAGTTCTATGTGATATTAAAAAGGTCTTTAAATAAAATTGAACTTGTTGAACCCTGCAGAAACCCTGTTTGTTTGTGCATCCCATCCTAAACACATTTTCATGCAGCACAAACACCTTAGTCAAGCTGTTTGTTTATAGTAGAGTTTGCTGAATCTGCACAAGTGGAAGGACGACATTGCTGCAGATGCTGACAGATTGGACCGCTGAGACTCTGCTGAGACTCTGCAGAAACAGTGTTTGTTCTCTTTGTGCTTGCAGTGATCCCTCCACCTGGACTAGACCAAAGTCCTGTGAACCCTCTCAACCCTTTCCTCGCTCCAGGATATGCTATGCCCACCTTTGCCTTCTCACCATTTGGTAAATAGAGCCATTATCAAACATTAAATGTGTTTCAGCATTAAACAGTGTGCAGATTTTACAAACCAAATACAAATCGTATCACAGATGTTCATCATGTTAATGACAGAAAGAAACAAACAAATTCAGTAACATATTTTGTGTTTGGTGGTGGAAGACGTATTGAGATCTTTTACTTAAATAAAAGAAGTAAATACCACACTAAAAATACTCCATTACAAATAAAAGTCCTGCATTCATAATTTTACTTAAGTAAAAATACAAAAGTATTAGCAGTAAATGTACTTAAAGTATCAAAAGTAAAAGTACTCATGAAGCCACAGAATGAACCCTGTCAGTGTTATATTATGTTATAGCTGGTTGAGGTGGAGATCATTCTAACTACTTTACAAGTATATACTGTTGTGTAGTTTACTCTATAAAAATCCATCATATTGTATAAGTTGGTCATATGTTGATATGTAAAATCTGTATCTGCAAAGAAACTATATCTAAAATAAGTACAGTATTAAAATAAATGTGCAGCATTTTGTAGGAGTCACCTTTTAAAGTCACATTTAACTTTAAGTCTGGCTCAAGGAACTCTCAAAGACCGCCTGAAAAATTCCTAAAACTTGCATAGATTTTATATGACACTGACATCTTAGGATACACTTAAGTCAGGTGAGTGATATGATAGATATTTAAATCTCTGAAAGAAAAATCAAAGTAAAGTAGTAAAGGAAACCTTGCAGGTTTAAACTTTTTCAACCTTTTGTCATCTCAGGTAATTGAGTGTTTTTTTTAATGTAATCTTAAACTGATATTTAGTGTATGTGGTTTTTATTTGTAATAATCTAATTACTGAAATTGAAATAGCGATTTTTAACATTGCATCTTACTGGAAAAAAATGGTTCTGTGATCTGTCGTTACTACCCAGTGCAGATCGTGTCCAGGAACAGATTTATGAGCTCTGCTCTGCTTTGCTGTAGACTAATAATTCCTCTTCTGTCTGCTCAGGCTCCAAACTCTCCTCAGGATCCAGACAGAGACATCCACAGCGCCGCGTGCACCCCAGGAGGAAATAGACATCAAAAATCAAAATCAACATTTCACATGCACCAACACTGGCTGAATGTCGTCTTACCTCAGTGTTCTCCTCTCCTTTCCCCCTCACAAATCTGCACTGACACTGATGAATTGTACATTTAATAATTCATCTTTTGACATTAATGTAATGGTTCTGTTTTCACCAATCAGCTACACTTTGCATCTTGCATTATAGTGCAGGTGCGGACAGAGATGAGGAAAGCATTTGTAAGTGCCACAGAAGACCTCATTGAAGGTGCATTTAATTTAATTGATGTATTAAACAGCACATAGCAGGATTAATTTATGCATCTTATTGCAAGGAAATTGCCTTGACATTTATTAAGGTATTAGTTCTTTTTAACAATGTTATGCTTTTATAATTATTTTTCATTTTTTAACCAAGACTTCAAAACAATAATTTTGCTTTACAGACACGTGTAATAATATATTGTGAATTGTGACATGATGTGACATTAAAAAAAGCAAACACGCTAGACTTTATTTGCATGAGGGCTTGGTTACGTTTCATCGCAGGCTGCTTTGAACAAATACGGGTATTAAGTGTCCGATGTAGAAGTGGAAAAACAGGTTGACTTCACACACAAACACACTAAAGTGCGTTTGTGTAAAATCTTACGTGTGAAATAACATTCATATCATAGGTCAGTGCATCTAATATGCACGTATCTAATGTAGGCTATACTTAGGAGAGGTGGCCCAATAGAAGGTTATTGTTTGCTTGTTTGGTTTTCTGGCTGTGATTGGAGGCTTCAGGGTGCAGCAGGTGAAACCTGAGAAATTGTCATCAGCACACCTGAGAGCCACGCCCATCTTTGTCCCTTCGTGTTTCTGTTCAGTGTGTGTAGGAAATGGCTGCAACAACTATTTCTATTGAACAAGAGCAGTTCTGTTGTTCGGTATGCCTGGAGGTTTTAAGAGACCCGGTGACGATCCCCTGTGGACACAGCTATTGCTTGGACTGCATCGAGGACTACTGGAACAGGGCCAAGCAGAAAGGCCAGTACAGCTGCCCACAGTGCAGGCAGCTGTTCAATCCGAGACCTTTGCTGAGCAGAAACACCGTTCTGGGTGAAGTGGTGGAAAAGTTTCAGCGAACCGGATTTCAAGCCGCAGCTCAACACTTGGCCAAACCCGAGGATGTGAAATGCGGTGTTTGCGCCGGGAGAAAAGGCAAAGCTGTTAAATCCTGCCTTGTGTGCTCGGAGTCTTACTGTGTGGCTCACTTGAGGGTCCACGAAGAACGCTTTCATGGGAAGATCCATAAATTGATCCCAGCTTCAGATCAGCCTAAAGAGAAGCTGTGCCCACAGCACGATAAATCACTGAGGCTGTACTGTCGCACAGACCAGCAGTGTGTCTGTTCCCAGTGTGTTAAAGAGAGACACAAGGGCCATGACGCAGTCTCGGTGGTCGGCGAGAGAGCAACACAGCAGGTGGGTTCACATGTTCCTTAGGATCCAGAAATTATTTATTCATTTAACTTTTTATGAGTTCACACGTTTCTTAGATAAACTTAGATTACAACTTTTTATTTTGGTGCTTATTTTATAATGTATATAAAGCACTTAATGTAAGTTTCTGCACCAAAATTCAGACAGGATTTACCTGAAACTATTTGTTTTTACATGTCAGTCACTTTACTAGTCATGGTTAGTGCACCTCAGTCTGTGAAAACACTTGTGTAATGTTTTCTGTTGCTCTGGATGAGTTTTGTCAACTTCAGAAAACAACCCTGATTACATCACTATGACATCATCAGGGTTATTTCCGCTTGGACGTACCGACTTTGGCTGATGGGAGGCGTCGGTGTTCGGTATTATTAAAGGAATAGTTTGACATTTTGGAAAGCGCGCTTATTCGCTTTCTGATACTAGGCTACAGCCAGCAGCCGGTTAGATTAGCACAGAGACTGGAAACAGCTGAGGACAGTTGCCAGGCAACCAGCAGAGACTTTACTGTTCCTAGCCAAGAAATAGTCCTGCACACAACCCCCGTAAACCGGCAACTAAACCAAACCAATCTAAATCAAACAGCCAACAAGATATAACGGGTTAATGTTTACCATACAGACACAAGAGAGGTATCATTGTTCTCATCTAACTCAACAAAAAGCAAACAAATGAATTTCCCAAAATGTTTAAGTGACCAGTTGGATATATCGGAGCTTTGAGGGGGAAAAAATGCTATTTAAAGGTCCAAAACTATGATAACTCCAATATGATATGAATATGAACACGGCATTGGAGACTACACATTTCTAACAGAAAGTCTGCATCACAAACTAGATTGTGGAGTTTGAAAGATGCCGGCATTTATCAGGCAGGGAGAGTTAAATGAATGATCAAGTTGCATTGTGGGAAATGTAGTTTTTTATAGCTTGACTAAAGGTTTTAAAGTGCCTTAATTGTCTCCATGAGCTGTGTGTCAAAGTCGCTGCCGCAGCTCCAACTGCTGACCGTGTTGATAAACCAAATTTGTGTATCTGGTGTAAGATGAAGGGTATGTCTTTCACAGCCTGGTGTAAAGGCTTCTGTATTTCAAATATTGAATACAGGGAGTGTAAAATGTGTCCTGGTCTTGTAGCCATATCTTGTGCTCTGATGTTACTGTGTCAAAAGTTCAGATTGATAGACCAAAGGCCTTCCAGTGCAATCCAATCCTTTTGATTGTAAAATCAAAACTTTCCATCTTAAAAGTCGAGCGTGGAAGAAGTGTTCGACTGAGCAGCCTGAGGGACGGCGCTGTGTGATACTCATCTTTTGTATTCTCTTAGAAAAAACTCCAGGAAACCTCTTTGAAGTCTGTGCAGAAACTGAAGGACACCGAGAAGGAACTTAGATATGTTGTGAGATACATCAAGGTGAGCGTGTTTTCAGTATATGGGACATATGTTGTTGACATACTGTCTACACTCATGAATGATTCCTGGAAAACTTTATCCTCCACAGCACTCCACAGAAGCAGCAGTGGAGGAGAGCGAGAGGGTTTTCTCCAAGCTGATCCGCTCCATAGAGAAACAAAGCTGTGAGGTGAAGGAGCTGATCCTAGTCCAGGAGAGAGCGGCTGTCAGTCAGGCTGAGGAGCTGCTGGAGAAGATACAGAGGGAGATGGCTGAGCTGAGGAGGGCTGATGCCGAGCTGGAGAAGCTTTCTCGCACTGAGGACCACATCCACTTCCTTCAGGTATGGAACAAAAGATAAGCCAGTAATGTGGGAATAGGCCAACCATGGCTTTGTCACCTTTTTATAAATATTTAAAAAATAAGCTTTAGTTTACATTTTTAGAGACACATTTTGATAACCACTAAGGCTATTTGCTATATTTTTGTATTTATCAGACTTTTAAGAATTACACTTAATGCTATTAAGAGTCAACTTAAGAGTAAAATTCATTTTATTTGTGTTAAATCTCTAGCATCTCCATGTTAAGATGAAAATTGAACAGCAATCTAATATATTTCTAATACATAAATATGGAGGAATTAATAGGAGATTGGTTGGAAAAAAAGAAAGAAGAAAAGTGCTGCAAATTCCATCAAATTCTCACCTGTTTCTGTACTGCAGTTAATTAGGAATAGGAACTATTTTTAACCAATTTAAGAAACCTCTGGAGCTCTCTTAAATTAACATCGTGTGAGTATTTTTAAGTCACACTAAATTTTATGAATAGATTTTATGTCAGTAAAATTTCTTTCTTACTTAAAACGGTCTTCTAGTACGTTCTACTTTTAGCAGCTTTAGCAGTAAATACAGGCCCTGACCTTTAGTCCCATATCCTTGGGCAAAGGTCCGATGTCTGTTTTTAAAGTCCTGGCTTAAAACTATTGAAAACTCAAGATTAAAACTCTGAGGTATTTATAGGCAACACGTTATTGTCAATATTTAGTTCAGGCCTTCTTGGAAAGACGATGGTTAATATACAAGTCATAAAGAAGTATATATTTACTAGTATACATGCTGACACACACAGGTCAAACCTGGTCTCAGACATATTTATCAAATATCTTATCCCAAACGTTCATCACTCTGAAGCATTACATCATTATTGATCCAGTTAATGTATTTTATTTACCTTTAAGCTTTTTCATTTTTGTTTTTAATTTGTTTGCCTTGTGTGAAGCACTCTAAAACATTGTTTAATAAGGGTGAGATAAATGATGAAAACACAAGGCAGACGTAATCCGATATCCTCCGTGCTAGTGCCAGTCAATGTTATTTGAAGTGCAGTGTGAAGCTGATGTAGTTTCATGACCCACAAAGTGATTCCTGGTTTGTTGAGGTTGTTGCATTTGCATTCAAATACTGTCCTAATTTGGTTGTGTTGCATGTTGCTGCAGAACTGCAAGTCTCTTCACTTCCCTACAAAGGCTGTGGAGATGCCCAACACTGATGCACTTCAGTATTTGATGTATAAAACCATGAGAGGAGCCCTGGCTGATCTCAAAGACAGTCTGGATGAAACACTTGAAAGAGAATTCAACAGGATCTCTGATAAGGGTATGTCTCCCCACCCCACAACTGATTACCATACAGACAACTAATTTTGTTTTTAGAAATTGTGAACAGTCACTAAAATCACTGTTTGTTTGTTTGCATTTCTAGTTACGTCACTGAAGGAAACCAGTAATCAAAGTACCTCTGAAAAGACTAAAGGTATGAGTATTTTTTTTTTAGTGGACTATTTACTAAACCCCTCCCCCTAAACAGCATTACACTTGCCAAACACACCGCTCCTCATCATACAAGCCTTTAGCTAATCTTAACAGTTAAAACATCAAGTACATGTTGAGCAGCTAAACAGTGTTGTGTAAGAACAAAGTCTGGTCTTGTGAGTCGGCTTGGAACCACATAAAAATCAGCTGGACTCTGTTTCAACCAATTTATGGAGGTAACTTTAGCTTTTAAGTCAACTTTTAAAAAATTGATGGTCGCTGGCTACAAATGAGAAGCCTGCTTTTGTTTACCATGTCTGAAATCAAGGACCCACTGTTTCCAAAATAACTGAAATGTTCAAGTGGTAAATCTACCACCATTATCGTTGTCAACTAGATACAGGTATGTGCCGTGCCAGAATCTGAATTTTTTCTTTAAACAATATCCTTAACAATAGAAACACAGGACTCAAACGAAACAGGTATAAATAAATTGTTGCCATGGAGAAGAGGCCAGTTAGGTGTGAATTAAAGTGGTAGAGAATTCAAAACACAGCACCATAAGTTCCTGAATTCCTCCACAATTTTAAAAGTTAAATTGATTTAAAGCTGCAAATTGGATGTTTCTTGCTGAAATGCACCTTGGGAATCGTAGTTAGACTTTTTATCAGTGGGTCATCCGATACGGCTCCTCTCACTTGCAACTATTTTGTTGTGTTTAATGTCTGTCATCCCGCACATAGGTCTAACAGCAAAAGACACTGACATACCAATGGTATGTTACAACTCGGAGCCGAAGACAAGAGCTAATTTTCTACAATGTGAGTACAATTATTTGGTAAACCTTACTAACATCCATCTTTAGTTAGTGTCTGACACTGTGCTTCTACTGTGTCCAGATTACAACGATATAACCCTGGACCCGAACACAGCCAATCCCTATCTAAGCTTCTCTGACGGTTTAAGAGGGGTGACCACACGTTCAGAACCGCAGCCCTACCCAGACCACCCGTCTCGCTTCACCAGCTGGGCTCAGGTGCTGTGCAGAGCTGGGATGGCTGGACGCTGCTACTGGGAGGTGGAGTGGGCAGGTAACGGAGGGGTTTCCATCGGTGTCTGCTACAAAAACATGAGCAGGAGTGGAGGAGGGAGTGACTGCAAGCTTGGACACAACTCCAAATCCTGGAGCCTGGACTGCTCTTACTCAGCCTGTTCATTTCAGCACAATAAGGAGAGTGTGACCATCGCTGCTCCCTGCCGCAGCAGGATAGGAGTGTATCTGGACTTCAGGGGTGGGACTTTGTCTTTCTATAATGTCTCTGATTCAATGGTTTTACTCCACAAAGTCAAGACCACATTCACCCAACCTGTATACCCAGGATTTTGGGTGGGGTTGAGCTCTACTTTGAGGCTGTGCTCCCTCTGACCATAAAGATGGATCACAGTTCTCAAGTTACCTCGTAAGTATACAAATATTTATGTTTGACTGAGAAGAATAATGAAACTAAGACGGATGTTTGTGCTGAAAACTTAGCATTTTAATAACTGTGCAAGCCGGGAGCAGCAGCAACACTTTGGTGGAGCTTAGATCTTATTGAAGGCAGCGACATCTACACTCTGGATCTGCAACAAAGGAAGACAAGTCCAATAAGTCGGGTGTATATATTTATTTGAATATTCATGGTGTTAGCGATTTACTGTGCAACAAATCTTTCATCAAGCTATTTTATTTATAATCAAAGCATTTAATTATGAAAAATTCTGGAAAGATTTTGCTGTTGAATCTCCATAGTATTTGGGTGGAGGCAGAAATGTATAACACGGATGTCTTAAAACCTCAGATAAAATCTACATGGCTAGATACCACTCGAGGTAAGTGATGAAAAGTTTTCTGATTAGGGTGAAGTGATTGTTACTTACATAGTCCTCAAACTTGGTGATCTCCTCCTCCAGGATGTCGGTGCCAACTTTGTCGTCCTCGACCACACAGTTGATCTGCAGCTTCTTGATGCCGTAGCCAACTGGCACCAGCTTGGATGCTCCCCACAGGAGCCCGTCCATCTGCACCGAGCGCACACACTCCTCCAGCTTCGCCATATCAGTCTCATCGTCCCACTAAGGAAACAGAGGAGGGGGACAGACATTAAATTAACAAAGTCATAGACACAATTCAACACGGGATCCATCAGTTTGACGCAACACTTCTACATGTGTGCAATCAGATATAATGACTTTAAGTTTCACTAACAGCAAGTTTAACTCATTTTGTTGGAGAGTGGACTTGAATGCTTTGGGTTTTGTTTTGGCTGAATGATTTAAAATATTTAAGTAGCTCTATTAATTAGAAATGAATTAAAAAGACATTACAGTTACAAGTTTTTTCTTCACCTTTTCTGAAACAGTGAATCATTATCCCAACAAATACATTTTTTTCCACAACTGCAATGGAACTAGCATATTAATGTGAGCTACGTGATACCGTTTAGGAGGATACGTACGGGCTTGACGTCCAACAGGATAGATGACTTGGCGATGAGGGTGGGTTTCTTGGACTTCTTGGCTGCGTAGGCATCCAGGCGCTCCTGCTTCAGGCGTGCTGCCTCCTCATCTTCATCATCACTGCCGAACAAATCAATGTCGTCGTCATCGGCATCATCATCACCATTTTGCACCTGTTTGACTGGAGCAGCCTGGACTGGAGCAGCCTGGTCAAAACAATAGAGAATAGGAAGATAGCTGTGAAGGTGAGCCGTTTAGAGGGCATTTGCCCAATAAGGGTTTCTTTTTCTTCCCCCCCCCCCCCCCCCCTCCATTTGTTCACAGTTAAAACATCATGGTAAAAGACATACAATAATAGAGTGTCAATAGATGGATGCAATAGATAGGTGGAGGAGGAAGGTAAGCCAAAGGGCTTGTAGAAAGTCCTCCGCAATACAAAACAATTCAATCAAGACCCTACTGAATTCTTAGTTGTCTACCTTAGCACATGGGACGGCGGCTGATGCAGGGCTTTTTTCCAGTACGACTACTCTGGACTCCAGCTTCTGCAGGGCTGCCTTCATCTCCTTTATCACTAACAAGCAAACGCAATAGGAAAGTTAAGTATGAATACCATGCAACAAGTAAGCAAAAGCTCAGGAAGACATGGAAAAAAAAAAACTACACACAACACACACACCTTTGTGCAGAGTCTGGTTCTCCAGCTCCAGGCTCTTCATGCGTGAAACCAGCTCCTGGTCTCCTGCATGTGAGGATGACTGTGGAAAGAGACACAAATGAATTAGCGAGTGTCCAAAGTGTCTTGTGGCAGGTCAGGGTTCAAATGGTAAAGCAAATGCATCATCCAGGTCGAGATCCAATCCAAGCCTGAAGAGAAGCAAGCAAAAATAAATGGTTTAAAAAGGTTTAAAAAGAAAGGCATGCAAGGCTAAAGTCTATTACACCACAGTGATTTGGATACACTTCACACACACACGATGTTAAAATGAACTCTATCCCCAGTAAAGAGATGATTTAATGTTTACATTACCAGCATGCAGAAAAACTCTGCAACAACCCTGCAAACACCCCCCCCCCAGCAAAGCTGGATGAGGAGGACTTACGTTTCTGTGCTGCCGTTTCTGCTGGCGCCCTTTACCCTGCTGCAGGGCCGTTTTCACCTGCACCCGGTGATGTACAAGGTGAAGGTAAGGTGGGGAAAACACGAAGACAAAAAGAAAAGTGGTGGTTGTGGGTAGAAAGTCGGATGCTACAATATCCACTGCTTCAGAGTCGTCAGTTATAGGATAGAAACTGATGTCAATATTGTCAGAGAAATTTGATGAACCATTACTGAAACATTTGTATCAACACTAAATCAAATCACTGGGTAAAGTGTCACTAGCCAAAATGGGAAATAACCAATCCTGCAGCTCTACAGAACAATTTTAACTGTTTTACCACATGTTTACAGTGTGGACCGTAAAACCACTTGTGTCTTATTCAAGTCTTAGACACTCATGAACCCCTTCAAGCAGCTGTTTTTTTGTGAATAATACAGTAGCTCTGTTTGGTTTGATGAAGTCAGGTTTACACATTTTTCAAGTCCATCTTATTACAATACTCACATACCCAAATATATGTTGAGAGTGATATAAATCACTGTAATTGTTCCTCCTGTCCATACTGGCTCCAAAGAGATCCCTTCTTAAAGCAATTTTTCAATGTAGATGGACAAAATCCGCAGTGCCACAGTTCCATGCAAAAATGACTTTTAAAGTTCAGCTGAAGCTAATAGGAGTTTGCCAATTGAGCGGCAATTGTATTGTTTAGTTTGAAAATCCATCCTTGTTGCTGCCTCGGACAGCGTTTTCTTGCTGAGCGAAGACAGAGGGGGACCAACTCAGAGGGGATTTTGTACCAAAAACAAGACAAATAAACACTCTGTGACTTTGGAAGAAACCCACTTGATTTGTCAAATTCAGGCTGCTGAAGCGTCAAATTAGCTTTTTATTTAGCCATTTAAAATGTTTAAATTTAACATTTTTGCACATAACATGGACTGTGGATTTTAATCACCAATTACTTAAATTGACATTGCTTTGAGAAGGGATCTCTTTGCAGCCAGTGTGGACAAGAGGAACTGTTACAGCATGAACCTATCCTAAAGCAGATTTTTCCTTTCAACACTTGTTTATGCAAAAATGACCACACTCACACTGCTAACAATATAGCAAATGCCATTGATGTAAAGACAAACAGCTTACTGACAGACTGCAATGAAGATTATGGGTGAAGCAGAGGTGAAAGGGAGAATAAGCCTCTCGTAACAGAAAATGTAGCATGCATATATCACAAAAGGCTTTCTGGGACTGAAATAAGATCAAGGCTATAAAGTCCCCAAGTACTTGCCGTCTATACTTTAATCATCATTTTTCATTTAAACAGCTATTCCCCTGTTTTAGGGCTGGTACACGAACATTAGTGAGTACAGTCCTGCCACTACGGGGGGTGGGGGGTGTGCCTCCGGCTCATTTGTAGTAAAGTACTCACTCCATTTAGGGACTGCTGAATATTCTGTCAGGATTTAGCAATGTCCTGCAGGATGGCATTAACTTCTCCCTCCTGCGGGTATGTGTGGGTAAAGCAGTGGTGACGCGGGAGCAGTGAGAAAGACAGAAAGCAGCGTGCAAAACAGACAAAAGCAGGACAACCCATACACCCAACATTTAGGATGTTATGAAAAGATTTTAGTAATTTGAATAGGAATGATGTTTCTAAAACCTGTAGTCTTTTTTTTATTTCATTTGTGAATTAATAAATTTAGAGGACTGGCAGTCAATCAAAAATAAATAAATGTGAGCTATGGGTTTATTTACTTATGTACATGTTGCAATATAAAAAAAGGTTACATACACTTTGGCAGCAGGCACGTGGGTACACAAACCCCACAGCCTGACCTGCAACTCTCAAGTTCCCAAAGTTCAGTACACGTTGTACTCAGTTCCATTGAAACTCCTTTCCACCCAAGAAATAGACCCAGCGAAATAAAAACTTGATGAGCGTGATCTGTGGATTAGTAACCAGGACGGTGTTTCTGTAAAGACATGTCCCACTCACCTCTACTGTATTTGGGCAGCAGTAGAGGGTGCATATCTCTAAATTATGCAGATAGTTTTGTAATCACAAGGGGTAAGTGAGGACTTGGGACTTTGTGATTTGGGTGAACGGGCCCTTAAGACCTGGAAGTGATCATAATGATCATAATCTCTCTCCATTGTTTCCCAAGCCTCTGTAGAAACTCTCAAGAGACACTGCAACCGTGGCCTGCCTGAGAAGCAGAGACAGCTGCCAAACCACCTGACACCCTCTCACTAGGACGAGCCACTTCTAAATCGAGTGGCTTAACTCACATGCACACGGCTGCTCCGGGCTGTGTGACTGACGATGATGTAACTATTGCTTAAACTAATAGGCCTGCGACTGACAGGGCAGCAGGAGCTGAGGAGGTGCCAGGCAGGAGACAAAAAGGAACTTCAAAAGATAGCAGCGAGAGGAGGATTGGAAATAAAGGTTGTCTAAAAAACAAAATGTCCTTATTTAGAATGATGAGGTTGGTACCTACTAAACGAGGTCCTGACTACACAAAACCAAAGCAGCGTTGCTATCTTTAACAAAATGTGCTCGTTTTACCTGTCGCTGCTGTGTGGAGGGTCCGTTGGCTCCCTCGTAGAAGCACTTCTCCGCCTCATCGTAGCGGTGTTTGTCGAACCAGATGTTCTCTGAGGCGAGGCACTGCAGTCCACTCATGTTGGTACTGAGGAGGGAAGTCAGAAATTCAGGAGAAATAAGATCATGCAAAAAAAAAAAAAGACAAAAAAAGAAACACCCAACAAAAAAAACTAAACATCGATCTGCATCCAACAGTTTATCTACTAACCAACAGCCATAACCAGGCGTTTAGTCATTACAGCACAATCAGTGACAAGAAATGAGTGACATGAGAACTTGGCTTAATTAGATGCTTGACCAGGACACCGTATATTACAGGCTACAACACCATGCAGAGCCACAGATGGAGTTGTGGGTGGAATAGGGAGAGACAAAACAAAGCACAGACAGTTTTTAATCATGTACACAGTAAATTAATGGCAGAATAACAGGCATCCATTTCTGTAAAATAAAGACATTTACCCTTTTGTAAAAAAAAAAAAAAAAAAAAAAAAAAAGACTATTGCATATATGCTTCACCATCCTTTTCATTTTGCTGGCGGGTTACTGCAGCAGACGGGCCTAAACACATTCCTCACACAGTTGCATGGTCTGCAAAGTCTGGATTATAGAACAAAAGGGTGGTCACTGCCTGCTAACCAGCCCCTTTGGTGATGGCAGAGGTCCACTTTGTTGTACGATTATCAAACACAAATCCAGTTTACTTTACATGACAGTACATGGCTCCATGTTGTACACAAGGCCAAACTAGGGGCTGCATTAATGGGGTGGGGGTGTGTGTGTTGTTTCAGGTACCGGCGTTGAGACAAATTAAAGGCTTATCAGATGCCAAAATTCTGAACAGCCATTTATAATACTCCGAGACAGGATTTTACAAATATCGAAAGTTATTACGGTGAAATTCATTATATCGTTCGCCACAATGATCGCGAACAGTGCAAATATAGCAATCACATTACCAAGTAGTCTACCAGGAAGGTGCACGTAATTAACTGGCCTCCGCAACGCCTAGCGATGATGTTGACCTCATTTAAATGCATGAGGGTGCTACGAGTGTGTAAGTCAGACTGAATGCAGCCTAAACAAAAATCATTTTAAAAAAATGTAATCAAAACTTCACACAAAGGCTCATCTACAAACCTGCATATCAAAAATATTACACACAATACACAAGTTAGCATAACGGAAAAAAGGCCAAACAAAAATGCAGACAGACAAAAAAAATCATCATAGTAAGGTAAAGGAACCGAAAACACACATCACGTCTCTCCCATTCTCTGTGTGAGAGGTGCCATACTTGTCCCATCTGGGCCTGCTTTCCGTCTCAGAGAGGCCTCTCTTCCTCTGGGCCGGCACCCTGCTGCCTTTGCCCCCCTGCTCGGTCTCAGAGGAGGTGCGATTGCGGCCTCTACTGTATTGACGATGGGGTGTACCAGAGGCCTTCACGGTGGTGACGGGGTGCCCCTGATCCTGCTGTTGGCCACGGGGGCGTCTGGACTGGAAGGTCAAGTAGCCTCTGGTGTTTGGACTCCTCGGAGAGGATGACAGCGGTCCGCTGCCATTAGAGGCAAGCCGCCATTGGTAGTTGCTCTCGGGCTGCTCATGAGCGCTACGGTGGTAGCGGAGTCCCTCGGCCTGCATCCCCTGGAGGATAGGGCTTTGACCATAGGAGCCGCTTGCTTCCATGGAGGTGCTCAACCACTCCTCTTCAGGGCCAGAGCTCTGGCTCTCCGATTGGGACAAACGTGTGCGCTGGTGCAGCCTCCCAAACTGGACTTTGTCTCCGCTGATGATGCCTCTCTCCAGAGTGGGAATATTGCCTTGCCTGAAGGCCCCCACCGGTGCAGCATGCTGAGGGGCTCCTCCTTGCTGACGGTTTGGCAAAGACTGATCCATTTCTCTATTAAAGGGGACTCTTCTCTACTCACTTTTGTGTCAGGTTTTTGAGGAGAGAAAAGAAGCGACAGGTGGAAGCTAGAGCCATTAGTTCAATGTGAAGTTAGCGTCACAGAAGGAACTTTGCTGATTAGACACATCAAAGCTCATTAAACAGCTGGTATATAATGCCAGTGTGGTCTTGAGGGCAAAGAGACAGTTGATTGACCAAAAAGCTTAAATTGTCCAGAAAATGCCATGTATTTTCCTTTACATCTGGAGTTCAGAATGAGCCTAACTTGTATGAGAATAGAAGAATCAACCTGAAAATGCAAAGGGCCTCATTTGTGTATGCTTTCAGGATATGGAATAATACCCCAAAACGTTTTAAACAGTTCATTGATCAATCTCACATTGGACTTTTAAAAAGCAAAGCCAAAACAAACAATGCAAAATGTCATGTGGCTAACACAAGTGACAGGTGAAAATAGCCAACATTTAGGTTAGAATGTGTTTGCAGTGTTTCCTCCATATTCATTTCAAATGTTAAAATCAATGAAGTACAAATATTTTTAATGACTATGATTAAGAAGCATTGCACTTTTAACTTGAAACACACACACAGGGTGAATTACACCCAGATAATGAGGTGTGGTGCAAAACTAGAACAAGGCTATCCCTTCACACATGGCAGCTGTGTCCAATTAACGAAGAAACACTGTTTGTGTGTTTAGTATGTTTCTTTTGAAACATCCCAAAGCAACAGTATCTGGCTCACCTTTGTTTTGGCATGCTGGAGGATAATGTACGCTACCTATTGTGGAAGGGGATTTTTAAATAATTCAAAGTAATCACAGAAGTTTGAATGATGATATTGAAAATGATAGACGTTTCATTAAAGGCAAACTGTTTCTGATAGCCGCCCTACCTTCAAACTAGCAGGCAAATGTCACAACCAAAAGACGCCATTTACATTTTCATGCATGAAGTATAAAAACTAAGTAACCATATAAAAAAAGAAAAACACACTTAACAAAAAAGAACTTGCAAACATGAGCGATGCAATCCTTATAGCACTGTTAGTGCAGGTATACAGGCCTACTCTCAGTTGCCAGTTTATTAGGTAAACCTAGCTAAAACTAATGCAGACTGACACAACAGCCCTATAGTAAAACCCACCTTCATGTGGAAACGTTATAAAGAGGTGTTGATTCATTTTAATGGTCATTTTGGAGGTTGAAGTTTTTTAGCTGTTGAATTGTGTTAATCTGAGGGGAGTTTCTCGTATGTTGTGCTCCCTATTAGAGCTGAAACAATCACAATTGTTTGGGTCAGTTTTCAAGCGAAAATGCCAAACATATGCTTGTACCAACTTCTTAAATGCGAGTATTTTCTGTTTATAACAATGTAAATGAAATATCTTTGGCTTCGGCTCTAGGAATTGTGATGGGTGTTTTTCACACATTTCAATGAAGATGAACAAATGAATTGATTTTTGGAGAAAATAATCTGCAGATTAGTCAATAATGGAAATAATTGTTAGCTGCAGCCCCTCTCCCCATATATCAACGAGTAGACAAAATACTTAACACCTTTCAGTAAAATTCAGGACAGTTCAACAGCACCACAAACCACATCCTCTAAAATGATCATACGATTTAACAAACACCTCTCTGAAACAGTTTCAACAAAAACATTTTAACCTTAATGAAGACAGTGATGATTTAGTGCACATCTGCTGTATTAGACTGCGTTAGTCTTAACTAGATGTACCTACTAAACTTGCAACAGAGTGTGAAATACTTCCACTACACCACAAGACAGCAATAAACCAGTGCATGTGTTAGAGCATCAGCTGCAACATCAACACTCACCTTTGGTGTCTGGAATGGGAAACTAATGCCCAACAGAGAAATAAGAGACAATACAAAAGTTCTCAAACTACAAACCCTTATGGACAAAAACAACCACAGGACTATAATGTATTTTATGGTTGAGAAATGCAAACATCAAAGCAGAACGATAGTGCTGTTAAGTTCGTTCAGTATTATAAATAACTATACAATACGCCAACAACTGAGGATGTGGGCAATTCATGTAAAACACCATATATCACCAATCAGGCGAAAGGCGAAGTTAAAGTGAGAGTAATGACAGCAGACGTCCGTGTTGCTTGCTCACTCAGACACTAGCTAAAGTTGGGTTAGTAAGTTTTGACAGCCCCTGCAACTTGTGGGTCCGTGGACCACGTGGCGCTTGAAAACTCAAAATTCAAAGTAGTTTGTGGATTTTACAAGCAGTACACTTTTTTGTTACGTTCCATGTCGTAAAAATGCAACTCCTTTGCACTCACTCTTGGCTTTTTTTCGACGTTTTATGGCTCGGTAACCGTCCCTTGGCGTGCTGCTTCGGCTGTAATCCGACGGGAGAAGAGGACTCGCAGTAGCGGGCCGCCTGTATTCTTCAGTGACAGAGGGGGGAAGGACGAGGACTTTATCGACGATTTCCGCGTTTGTTTAACGTTTATGAAAAGTATAATAACAGAAAAACACACAGAAAAACAAGCTATTTTTTATGAATACTGTAGATAAAAAGGGATCCGTATTTTCTCTACTATTTACATCGTACCTTAAGATTGGTATGATCCATTGTGGCCAAAGACTTCATTTCCCATGATTCTAGGAGACCGGCAGTTAACGGTGAGCTGTGAGTAGTTATGTTTTGACAGGCTATGGGGCCCATCCCCTTACATTACTGTGATTTATATGTTTATATGTTTAGTTTGAACAACGACGCAATGTTGCTTTTGTCTTTCCAGTTTGACAAACGGACCTCTGTGACTGCATCTCCTAAAATAAAACTCGGCTAAATGTTTAAAATGTTAAGTTTACTTCAGGTTGAAGTTCATTGTGAAGCCAAATACTTTTCCTCCCTTGTCCTGCAGAGGGCAGACTAATCGAGGTCATTTAAACAGACTATAAATCCTGTAGGAAAACTATTCAAGGCTACTGAATATTACTTTTAATAAGATTTTGTATTGTATAAGCAAGACACAGGTTGATATAATTTCAATTTTAGCTTAATTTTGTTAGTTTTCAGTGTGGCGTTGGTAGATTTATTATTATTATTATTATTAGTAGTAGTAGTGATGTTATTTTTACTGTTGTTTACAGGTTAACACTTACAAATCCAGGCTCTTTCCTATTTTCATTGCAAGGTGGAGGTAAAGGTAGGATGACTGACTGAATGTTTGAGTTCTACATGATATATGACACAAGCAATACATCCAACATTACTGAACATGTTCAGCTATCATAGACCCATTTTATAATTTGTGTAACAAGTACCTAAAAGGTCTAAAAGGCAAAATACATTACAAAATGTTTTTAAAAAACACATTACCATCAACTATGCACAAGATTTTCCACAGTTCTACAGCATATTGACCACAATTCTTAGTCAATACATTGAAAGCATTGCAGTACCACAAAAAACAATACATTATTGACCTCTTGTCCCGCAGTTTTCAGCTTTATGATGCAACAAACATTTCTCACTGAACAACCAAAACAGAAAACATCAACAATGATGACAATCTTTTACAACTATATGTACAATGTGAAAACCTCAAAGGAAACATGATAGAGATTTCAAAATGGCTCTTGAAATGGCTCAGAAATCTAACAGAAATCAGGAAGATGGCCTCAGCTTACCAACCCTTACAAGGATCATCTGAATTGGGAAAAATTCTTAAAGAGTTGTTCTGTGCCAGGCACTCTTTAAAATTAAAACCAAGGCTTGTGCTTTAAGTTGTACCAAAATGAAGCCATCAGTACACTGCAGTTTAGACAATTTACGATTTACCCTTTACAGGGGATCTACTCCAGGGCATAAAAAGGACCAATCCACATCATTAAAATGTGTAAAACATCCTTCTTTGACCTTAGGTGTTCAACAAAACGACTTTCACTGGTTGGTTGATTTATTCCTCCACCGTCCAGCCTTCTCCAGTTTCTTGCTTGTGACTGCATTTCTTGATTTTTTGCATTGTGTATGTCCCATATCTGAGTGATACGGTATACAGTGTGTCTGGTCTGTAGTCTATATTGCTTCAGGGGTTTTAATGCCAGTTTTATACTTCTATAATTCATTTGGGGAGCCCCTTGAGTGCAAAGCCATCTCCACAAATATGTGCAAATCTATCTGTTGCAATAAAAGCTGTAAAAATCCTTTGAGATAAGTTTCTCTGACTCAACATCAAAGGTGAACGCTGCTTATTATAAGAATGCACATCGCAGTTCAATCAGTCTGTACACTTTCCAAAGTCTCCGGGCTATAAAATTAGCATCTGCTCCGCTGACTACAGATGAGGCGCTCACTTTGTGGAGCCGTCAGATGCTAAGCTGAGTTGTCAAACCAAATAACGTTCATATTCAAGCATTGCTAACAGGTGTGAACCACAATTTGGCTGCAAGAACTGACACACAACACATTTTGTGGGACAGCAAAGTGAGTGTCATTTTTACAGAGTAGAGCCACATTTTACACCCCACTGACATCAAAATTAAATGGTTAGCTCTTTCGCTTCAGGTTTTAGAAAAAGAGGGCACACATTTACAAGTATGACCCGACCTGTAGTCTGAGCCTCAGGAATAACACATGTGCTGTTTGAAATTGGGCGACATTCCTCTTTAAGCAGGGCCTTCATTATGTATTTGTCCTGTAGCACTGAAAGGTTCTGCACTGGGCTTTAGAGCTATGGCTAAGGGAAGAAAAAATGGTTAAGGAAAACAAGAAAAAACATGTTGCAACCCGTCCTGAACCTAAAAATCCATCAGGGAGGAGAGTATGAATATGAGGGCAAACACACAGCTATGGCACTTTATTTTCATCCTGTAAAAGTTTTGTGTTTGTTTTCTTTGAGAGTGAAACTGAATATCTTTTGGTTTTGGACTGTTGGTTGAACAAAACAAGACATTTTAAGAAGTCGCTATGGGCTGTGGAAACATGTGATTGACATTGTTTACTATTTGCTGACATTCTACAGACCAAACAATTAATCGATTAATCAAGAAAATTATCAGTACATTAATCGACAATGAAAATAATCGTTAAATGCAGCCCTTGGCTTTTTCTGGCCTGGGTTTTTCCCAGCTTCAGTTTTGATATGCTTACAGTACAGTCGGTTCTAGTAGCTTGTGAAAACACAAGTTTGAAAAGGAAACATTAGGTGTTGTTGGCATCAAACACTCAGATGTTTTCACTTTATAAAACATACTTGCTGTTGATATATAGGCCTCGCTGCTCCACAAAATTGAAGCCAGGGATCAAACAGCCGATGCAAATCCTCGCTCAAATGCAAACAACCAATATGTCTGAAAAACAAGCCTTTAGCCAACAGGCGCCAGTGCATCATGCAAACCGTTTGTTAACCTGTGGGGTTTTTTTTGGATTAGCTTTATGGGAAACCCATGCTACAGTGACAACATGCTACCTTGGATACCAAGAGGTTTGGTTTTATTTATTTTTGAAGTTGCTGGGACTCACACCTGGAGAGTGACAAGCACAATCGCGTTCTCCTACTGTTTGTGAGGAGCTGTAGTTGAACGCCTGACCTGTAAAATGTTCCTGTAAATGAATCACTACGTAGCTCCAGAGGAGTAGCTGAAGGTTGAATACTGTGTTCTTGTTCTTGGGAACCTATTCTGCAGGGAAGGGTTTCGCTTTTTTAGCCCTGGCCTGCTCCACATTCACACCTGGAAGCTGCCTGACATAGCCCCATTACTAAATTACTGCTACAGTGGAGCAAAATATATTCTTTGTTCAAAGATAATACAGCATTCTGGAGATTTTAACAACTGTCCTTTCACTTATAACCCACCTCACTCACCCTTAAGCTACTGCATCATCTGTGTTTTTACACGCTCACTCTTATTCTTCCTCTGTATAAATTTGCTTCTTTTTCATAGCTCTTTCCCATCACATCATTCCTGCTCACAGTAATGCAATGGTCGGATTAACCGGCTTGGCAAAAATGAGCTGCTGGGCCCCTTTTAACCATCCGCACCTCCCCTTCCTGTGTACACTATGCTGGAATATTATGTAGCCCCAGGTTAGTTAAACAGCAATTAAATTAGGAATATGCACCATTTGATGACATATCAGCTGAGATCATTAAGGTTTTAAAATGAGATTTTGACACTGGGACACTCTAAAACACAGGGCCTCAAGATTAGGAAGGCAATCATGAATGAAAACCTATCAGCAAATAGAAACCAGCTTCAGCTGTTTTACTTCTCTCGCCCCTTTGTTGGTCTTTCATCATGTAAAGCAATTACAAACTGGGTAAAGCAGGACCAACCTTGTTATAATTAATCAAATTACTACAAACTATTTGACCCGCAGTGAACCTGTGGCTTTTGGGGTCTCAGAGCAGCTGCCTTGAGTAGAGTAGACTTAGTTTCCTGTGGAACCCATTGTGGGTTTATTTGGATAAACAGCTTAATAATGTATCTGACTAAATCAGAATCATGGACAGTCACAGGTCTAACTAACATCAGTCAGACCAAGTAGATAAGCCAATCTATCTACTAACTGATTAATCGTGTCGTCTATAAAATATTAGCAAACAGTGAAAACAGCCCATCTCAATGATCCTAGAGCACAAGGTGACATCATGTCTTGTTTTGTCCAATCAACAAGTCCAAAACCCTAAAATATTAAAGTGACTATAATGTAAGATCAATAATTCCCACATTTAAAAAGCTGTAACCATCAAATGTTTGGCATTTTAAATTACTTAAACGATTAATTGATCATCAAAATAGTTGTGTAATTATCAGTAATAGTGGGGGCTTATGTTTCTGTCATTGACTAATCCATTATTCAAGTTATCATTTCAGCTCTAGCTGATATTGTATTATAGTGGTGCAAATTCACAAACAAATTTCCAATTAATCAAATACCAAAACCAACTGACAGTAAATCAGGGATCAGGTTGGTAATCCAGCCTCGTTAACAGACACCATGTAATAATCAGTGGTGGAAGAAGTATTCAGATCCTTTACTTAAGTAAAAAGTACCAATACAACAGTGTAAAATACTCCATTACAAGTAATTCAAAATCCTACTTAAGATAAAGTAGAGATTAGCAAAACGTACTTAAACTATCAAAAGTAAAAGTACACATTAGCCATCATAATATTATAAACTGATCATACTGTATGTTTTGTATGTTAAGTCTTAATCTGCACAGTAACTAGTAACTGTAGTTTACAGATGAATGTAGTGGAGTTACAGTACAGTACAGTTAAAAGTACAATATTTTCCTCTGAAATGTGGTACCTCAAACCTCAAAACTGTACTTAAATTCTTGAGTCAATGTAGCCTTCTTCCCACCGCTGGTAATAATGAGCCATAAATATTACATTATTTGCCTATCAGGCAGTGTACAAATAAAGGTTTTGTTTGAGACACATATAGTGGGCGTCTGGCTGTCTTTAACATTTGCAAAATACATTTTATGACTTGAAATTAGGCCATTGGCTGTGTTATCACGCATCCCCACCGCGATCTCTGTGAATGGAGATGTTCATTCACCTGATTTTGCTCGGCCCTGAGACACACACACACACACACACACACAAAGAGAGAGAGAGAGAGAGAGAGAGGGAGAGAGAGAGAGAGAGCAGATGTGTGACAGCAGCTCTGCACTCCCGCAAGTTTTGCAGCTCGCGGGGAGAATGGGGATTCATCTATTTTAGGTTGACAGAGTACATTTTCATACCGAGGCTATAAAGAAGAAGTGAGTCTCTAAGAGGCACAGAGGAACAAATAACCTGGATTTGCGCTCACATCATCGTCCGATGCGGGATATAAGGAAGACAGATAAGAAAATGGAAGTGTGTTGTAAGGGGCTGCCGGGACGACAGGAGAAATTCATACTCCTCATCTTTTACCTTCATCTGTGGTGCAGGCCTATAGTGAGTGGCATGTTTATAATTCTTTATCATGTATATACAGGCTTCCTATGTGGGCTCATCCATGAACTGATTAAAAGCAGCTCAAAGTGCAGCTGAAGTTGACCCTTTTTGCATTTTACAACGCTATTACCATTATTATCCTCTGTCCTTCTCTGGCTCTTTGGAGCTCAGCACACACACGCCACACTTGGGCAGCAAATGTCCTCATTAAGCCGCTGGCACTAATTAGTGGTTATCAAGGCTCGCGACCTGCATCCATCACTGTCATCCATCTGGTATCAATCAAAGACAAAACTCAACAGGGAAAACACGGAGAAAAAATAGAAAAGGGGGTGTGACTGGTCCAGATGTTGTTTTATAGTCTGCAAGGTTTGAGCATGAAATTGTTGAGAAATGACTTTAATTCTCATCAATAATGTCATTATTTTGAGGGCAAAGCTTTAATTAGAAGGGAAATTAAAAATGATTATATTTATTTTCGACTTTTAAAAATGCGGGCATCTTCTGGGAAGATTTTATGACTGAAAGGGGACATACTGTATAAAAACTCCTTTCTTGAACACCTGCTCCTGATAATTTCCACGCTTTTCCTCCATCGCTGCACCCACTCACCGCGTAACTCCTCCAAGCAACCAGCTTGTGGTTCATGTGTCTGCTACACTGTGGATAACTGAGGTGTCTCGTCTTTTCAGGCTGAAGCAATTCATCCGGACTGCGCCATCGTCTCTCAGCACCTGAGGGCTCGGGAGGTTTGTAGCCAGACGAGGAGGAGCGAAGCGCAAAACCAGACCGACCACCGCGGTGGGTTCATGTGTGATGCTGCTGCTGCCTGCTTTGTGTGTTTCTGCATACAAACACTGGGAAAACCTTGGCGCACTGCGAGAGGTTTTTAATAGACAGGGATGTGGGCTAAACTAAAAAAGTTTGACTTTTGAGATGTGCTGGGGTGTAAAACACAGACACAGGCAGAAATGAAGAGATGACAACAGCACATTATACATTTAAACTTTCTGCAGGATCTTTGAAGAGTTTTACTTCCCAGTTAGCTATTAGTTTTTCTTCTGTGGTTTGATATTTGTGGCATTGTGAGCATAGTTTGCTGCTCAATTCTTGAATCGTGTGATGACCCTCTGATGACCCTCATGCCAGTTGTCTTTGACTAAATTGCAATGCTTTAATTGAAGGTTACATTTACCAAAGAATTAGCCTTTAACCTCCCATGTTTTTAGGTTGTATAATCTGTATTTATCTGGAGTGGTGGAAAGTAACTAACTACATCTGAGGTATTTGTGCAGTACTTGAGTATTGTCATTTTATGCTACCCCGCTACGTTTCAGTGATTTTTTAAAATACGTTTTACTCCACATTTATTTCACAGCTTTAGTTCCATCAATATTAACATTTTACTAACAAAACACATGATCAGAATATAAAATAGGATACGTTGTTAGAAAACGACATATAAGACAGTTAGAATTAGCTCCAGATTGAACAACTACAACATTAAAACAGTGCTTACATGTTTATACATAAATAATAATGATCAAGTAATATGTTACAACACTATTTTGTTGCTTATACTTCTGTACTTAAAATGAAAAGTATTTTTATAAAGTATTGAATGAAGGACTTTTACTTGCAATTGAGTATTTCTATACTGTTATATTGCTACTTTTACTTTAGTAAATGACCTGAATACTCCTTCCACCTCTGCCGGTCGGTGGGTGTTTTGTAATAGCAGCTTAAAAATGAAGTTACTGCACTCGTAGCAGCAGAACAACTGTGTGACAATTTCACTTTAATTTCCTTCTTCTTATCTTATTTTGAAAAGACAATGCAGAGAATGGCTGAAATCTGAAATGTGCGTGAACACGGTGTTATTACACCATGTATCCTTCATCATACTGATCTAATACCCACACTGACGCCAGTTCTTCCTCCTGGTGAGGCTTCACCTGCTTGTCCTTCCAATCTGACTTCATTATATACTAATGAACCTGGCATCTCCCAGAGGGCCACACTGCGTGTCCCCATAACGGGCTTCGTCACTGAAGCCGAGCACTTCTCCACTTCATCAGAAACTGCCCCAGAATAACAACACTCTGGCAACTCCCCTCCGCGAGAGTGATGAACTTTAACATTTCCAGACTAATTTGATCTTAATTAACCCTGATGACTCTGAATGCCAGAGCGACACAACACTTTGGTGCAAACTTGTCATCTGCTGCTCATTATGTAGATAAATGTCTGCTGATTCTCTGTCGAAGTAGGTGTGTTTGTGCGTCCATCAGTGTGATGTCAACCATGCAGGTGATATGTAATCATGCAGAGTTGGAGAATCATGCAGAGTTGAAATTTCACCTTTGTGAAATAATAACTGTCATCAGTGACTGACTCCTGGTGTTAATGGGCCCAAGTAGACGTCATACGTTGTATACTGCTGTGAAACGTTTCGCTATTGGCCCAGAAATCAGGGACTGTTGTCCTCCTTAATGCATCTGGTTTGATTTAGGTTGCAACTAATTATTATTTCCCATCATTAATTAACCTGTTGATTATTCTTTCAATTAATCGTTTAGTATATGAAATGTCAATAAAAACAGTGAAAAATGCCCGTCAGACGTTTGAGAGCCCAAGGTGACGTCGTCATACAGCTTGTTTATTCTGACCAACAGTCTTAACCCAAAGATATTCAGTTTAAAATGCTATAAAATAGAGAAAAGCAGAAAACCCTAACGTTTGAAAACCTGGAACAGCAAATATTTGGCATTTGTAGCCAAACTAGCAGTGTGACTGACATAACTCAACAACTGTTGGATGGATTGCCACGAAATTTGGTTCAGATATTCATGGTGCCGTGATGGCATGATGATGGATGAATCCTTTTAATTTTAGTGATGCCCTGACTTTTTATCTAGCGCCACCATGAGGTTCACATTTGTAGTTTTAAGTGAAATTTCTCAACAACTATTGGATGGATTGACATAATATAATTCTCTTTAAGCACTGATCACTTGTATTTTTTTGGCGTAGAAATAGGCCTAGTTTGAAAGTAAAGCTCTTTAAAACTGGTCAAAACAATGATATTCTTGCCGGCAAAAAAAAAAACACCCAGATGTACATTAAGCATCAAAATTTAAATTCCATTAAAACATTGAATCCCACTGAGAAGAAGTCAACTGAGTGCATGCTGTTTAATAAATTAAGATGTCATCCAGTTCCTCCCTCAGCGGTGCTCTGGAAGCACTCACTCAGTGTCCAAAGTAATTTCACACATCGTTGTTAATCCTAAATGAGGTGACATTCAAGTGGCTAAATGTATAGCTTCCTCTAGAGCTGTCTGTTGATAAAGGCCTAAGAATAGAGCCCGGCTCAGCGGGTGACTTTTGGTTGATTTCAAAAGGAAATGTTTCAAATTAATCATCAACCTCTTGACATGACCGTTAATTGTGAACTCTGACAGTCAGACACATCAGGAAATATAACATTATGGTTTTCCCCACATGGTAGTTCAAAATTCCCCCTGTGATAAAAAGATATCAGTCCCATTAAAACAGTGTAAGTTTCCATAATTAATGGTGTTTGCTACACTCACAGTGGCTTTTGTTACGTGCATGAATGAGGACAAATGTTTCTTTTAACACAGATCATATGATTGTGCCTCTTTCTTTGGCGCCTCCCAGGCTAAAAATGAAATCTTTTCATAATCAGCACATCACAGTTGTCACATAACTCAGTGTCTGTATGACTCAAATCCAGAGATCTGAATTTAAGCATCTAAGAGAACTCCCTTGTGGGAATATTATTCCACCACTTGACAGACAGTAAAACTTGTATTCGCACTTGCAAGCAATCTAATCTGTAAGAGCAATCCAACAAACACCTTGAAGTAAACAACCTAGAAATAAACTTTTGTTTCAGATACAGCGCAAAGGACCTGACCTGTACAAAAGGATTGTGTCTACAGCAGCGTCTTCAGGTGGTTTTCTGAAAGTGCTCCATCCACAACGAAACACCAGAACAACAAGAAACAAGACGTCGAGTCTACAGCCACGCTAGCAGCTCTGTGAGGCTGCTAACATCAGCTAACATGCTCACACAATGACAAGGCTGAGGGTCGGCTTATGCTAGAGAAGAAGTAGTTCCTACGACGTGTTGTCTGACCCTGTCTGAAATCAAAAGTGTTCAGAGTTGTTCCGAACGGCCACACTGAATTAGTGATGTGTCAATCATGAGCGTATCGTTCATTGAACTACTCTTTTGATATGAACTAGTAGTAACGAGTCGTCTCAGAGAGTAATTCGTTCTTTTTGGCCGCGCCTGCGCATGCGCATTGCGCAACAATAATAATGCATGAGTTTCGTTTTTCTCACGTGACAGCTACACAGGCTCAGTATTGGACAGAAATGAGTAGTTCACCCCCCCCCCCCACTGAAAGAAATGAACGAATGACTCAAAAAAAAAGAGTAGCTCATTTTACTGAGCGAGATTTAAAGAACTAAGTCACAAATGTCGGATTGTCGATTTTGGAAAGTTACAGAAATTATTGGACAAAGCCCCCCAATCCGATTGGAAATGTGGGGGGCAGGGGGTTTCCGAAGCTATCCGACAATCCGACAAGCAGTTCTGATGGAGTATACTGCCGCCTTAACATACGATGTTTAGCAGGTATAATGTTTACCATGTTCACCATCTTAGTTTAGTGTCTTAGCAAGCTAACATTTGCTAAATAGCATTAAACACAAAGTACAGCTGAGGCTGAATGTCATTAGTTTTAAAAGGTATTTGGTCATAAATCAAAGTATAAGGCAAGTTAAAATTTTGACTTGATGATGGCTCTACATTAACATCAGGGGATTAACAGACTGATCAACAGACCAACATCACTAAAAAGCTAAATCATCACTATAATCATCATCTTCATCTTCATTTCTGGTAGAGTATAGTCTAAATCAACATTTTGCTGCCATCCAGCACCAAAGAACAAAACCTTCCTCATAACATAATTTTAATACTGTTTATGTCAAGTAACAAATTAGGAGAAAACCATCCAAAACTAACCAGCTCTGTCTCTGAAATTAAGGGCAACCCACACTGACAGCATGGGAAGCACTTCACAACACCCACATCCATTATTTTCTATGTAAGCCCACATACCGTCACCCTGTCAGGATATGATGCTGTCCTAATTCCTAAAGTCAGCATGTATCAACTCTCCAGAAAAGCAGCAATTTCATCGCATTTGCTTCCCAGATTGGCATCCTGGCTACTGTACACTGCTTCTCCTGTCTGTGTGGAGCACAGGAGACCTTTTTGATGAAGCTACAACTTTCTACATTTAAATTAATTCATCTGCTGCTTTTTTGCCGTTTACTCCAACATGAGCTAAATCCAACCCTACAGCCTGCCAGATAGATTTTTGTTTTTATAAAACAACACCTGAAGTTCATTAATTAAAATCAGCTCTCCTGTTCTTCAGTGCCATTAATTATGCAGCTTCTGTACAAATAACACTGCTATTTGGTTTTGTTTGTTCCACCAAAGTGCACCATAAACGTGCCACCGTCTCTGCCGTGAAAACTGAAATACTATTTGGAAGCTAGATGCCTCTGTTTTTTCATTTAGGATTAAACCCATCTGTGTAAACCTGAAGATCATCCTCCCACGTACAATATGCTTAAGAAGATGTTTCCCCTCTCACCAAATCTAAAATTTAGAGGCCAACATCCAATTCTGGCATTAACCACAGTGAAATAAGAAACCACTATATTGGAGAATAAAAAAACTAAACCCCAACAGATAGTTAACCGCAAGCTTGTAACCACATCCTTTATATTCAAGCCTGTACTTCACTGCCAATTTTAATCGTCTTATACACAATGGATTTTCTCCCCTTACAACAAGATGCACTTGACAGGGGGTGGTTTGAAAAGCATTGTTTTTTTGGGAGTGATTAGTTGTGGCTTAGCATGGATGGAAGCCCACAACAGAGAGGAAATTAGCAGGCATGGCTGCACCAAGAGTTTCAAGTTAGCCCTCTAAAGATGACAGGAATCTACCTTTTTCACAGCAGATATTTTGCCTTTTATAGCAGGAAAAGCACAGGTGTAACTCAATTTAATTTATACTCCTAATGGTAAGCCAGTATGAGCATTGTCCACGAGCTGCTTGGCCGTAATTACACCTGTGCTTTTCCTGCTATAACATGCTTAACTGTCTTCTGTAATATCTGCCTGTTAGGGTACAAGCTTTCCAGGCCCCCAGTTTTGTCAGAATGTATTCTGTGTTCCCCAAATATATATCTGTAAATATTTTATACTTTAATTTCACACTGCTCCGGCTCCCTCAAACAAATAATTTGTTTTGTAAGATGTAATATAGCGTCTGTGTTGTTTTCTGAAATGAACTGGAACAAACAGAAATACAATTTGTCCCGTTTTTTTACAGCATGTGCAACTGATAAGCACTACTGCAGTAATCAAGCCGAAACCCAGAATTTAAATGAGGGATGGGTCCCTTAACAACAGTAAATAAGTGATACTACTACTAACAATATTAGCATACTTTATATATATATATATATCACATGTGCATAGAAATAGATTAAATTACAATGTGTTTGTGCTGAATAATGAACAGAAAAAGACGTGCAAAAGGTAAAACTATTATACACAAAAAAATAAAAAAGACAAATAAAAGTCACATTTAACAGCTAGAGAAGCGTTTCCTGAAGAAAATGCATGTGAATACTGTGCTGATTGACAGATGATGTTGATTGGCATAATTTGGATCATTTGTCTTATCATATAAACACTAAGTTACCTTAATCAGCATGGCATGCAATGGTAATGAATGTGGGCTTTAAAACACATCTGCATTACTGTATGCAGGTGCTGTGTTATAATACAATGGGACTCAATGGGCCTCCATAGACTTTAATGTAAATCAAACTCATAATAATTAACAAATTGTACATGTCATCATAATAAGCTTATGTACACTCAATGGAGTTTGTACTGCATGCAATGATAGAGATATAAATACAATTAATGTCTTTGGGATTCCTTTTAAAACAAAAAGTGGTATAGTTATCAATAAGAAAAATTTAATTCAACCATCTACAATACAAAGAGTTTCATCTGACATATAAATCGTCTTGGTAGCATTAAACCTATAGGAGGATATGAGTACCAGATGTTTAAAAATATATATAATTTGCAGGAATAACATATTTTTTAATAAGTTTTTTAAACTACAGAAAATGATTCACTCATTGATATATGAATGGTATATGTATCATTAACATTTTTTAAGTTACATGTGACCAAAAAAAGGGCACAAGAATAAGTGTGCTGCAGCAGCAAAGACACTAACAAATACAAACAACGATGAATATAAAAATAAATCCTGTAAATAAAGCAGTGCATAATAAAACATGAGGTTGTGGTGTGCTTGGTGGTGTGCTGCATGAGTCACCTGCTGTGTAAAAGCCCCACACTTCATAGCACCACCCCTGAGACAACAGCTCATTGAGCAAACGCTCAATGACGTGACAGACCTGAGATCTGAAAGTGCATTTCAATACAGCTCCTTCGCCCCTCCTGGATCCTCGGCTTTAGTAGTAGTCCGACTCTGCCTGACAGCAACAGAGGAGCTGTGACGTGAATCATCCAATACCCACGTCTTCCGTGTAGAATTGCACACCGCTGCCCCACTGTCGTTTCCCAGGGTTATGTTGGGGGTGACATAATTTTTGTCAGACCACCTGATTGGATGCAAGTGGTTGGTTTTGTGAGATAGGGAAACACAGGAGAAGGAGTGGATAACGGATTAGATACACTTGCTTTGTACAAATTAAATAAAGGCGCCAAGAGAAAATGGATATTTCACCCAGACGTCACTGCTCTGTCTCAGATTAATGTCAGCAGCTGTGAGTGCACGACACTGGGCACGGACTCTTTATTGTGTGTGATCAGTTTTAATTATAATTCATTTTCAAGGATAGGCAATTATAGAACAGGTCCAAAGTCAAGTTGCATACATTTAAACAATAAACATTTTTTAGATTATGTTTTGTTGAGTTAAACAATAATACTTTGAAATTGTTATAAACCAAATTGTCTTCTTGCCTCTGTGAGTCTTGACTTAAGCACAGCATTGCTGTAGCTGAATGCTAATGTCAGCATGCTGACATGCTCATAATGCTAACATGCAGATGTTTTGCATGTGACATTTACCATATTCACCATCTTACTTGAGCATTTTAGCCTGCTAATTTAGTACAGCTGAGCCTGATAGGAAGGTTATTAGTTTTTCAGGTATTTGGTCATAAACCAAAGTTTTTGATACGATTCATCCTCTGGGGACCATGAAAGTCTGTGCAAAATTTCATGGCAATCCATCTAATAGTTGTTGAGATATTTCAGGATGGAACAAAGTGGCGGACCGACTGACCAAACAACATTGCCATCCAGAGCCATGCTGCTAGCTGCTAGACTGTATTTCTTACATCTTAACTCATTTTTCATATCTTGACTCACCCAACACTACATAGGATATCATTAAAACTTATGTGAATTAACTTATTGACCTTTCTTCTTACACCATCCTCACACAAATAAACCATGTAATACTGCCACTTTAATGCTCACAACATGATAAACCCTTCTGATGAAGTAGGTTATCGAAGACCTTTATTGTGACACCACCCTTTGTTACTTCACCACTACTGCTGAAAATCAAAACAGTAATTTTTGATTTCTACTTTTATCGGTTTTCTTACTGTTTTCTTTACAGTGATTCATTACAGACCTGCTAGTGTGGCAGTGTGCAAACTCTAGTTTTGTTGTAACAGAAATCTTGACAACTAAATTACCTTCCAGTATGAGTCACAACATCTCAATCAGATAACATCAAAAGGGCTTTAAATATTACAGTGAGTGACATTATTGGTTAATTTCTGTCCCTAACTGGGCTTTGATTACATTAAGATTTCCTTCCTACAATGAAGAAAATGATAAATGTATGGATGAATAAACATGATTAGATTAATGCCAGCCTAAGCACAAGATGTGGTTCACTGACATCCTGCTGAGTGGAGAGTAAGAATCTTTTAGTTTTACATGCTGGCAGACTGTGTTTATGTTTTAGTCAGAAATCACTCCCGGCCCTTTGAAACATTTCTGTGTTCCTCGAAACTTATAGCGCCTGAGGAGTTTAAACTTTTTTCAAAAAAGAGATTTCCGGCTGAAAATGTATTTGACATTTATTTTGGCCTCACTTCAGCCTTGGGGATAAATGACAAAAAAGAACTCCCGGTATTGCCTTTTTAAAAAATTCATCATCGCTGTTGACATTTACCCGCTATGGATGGAGATGGCTGCAGATATTTGCAGCACCACACACTATGTTTATCACAGTGATCAATATGTATCAGAGTGAAGTTACTCCGTCCATTCATTTGTTCAGTCCTGTCGAACCTGTCCCCTTGCCTCCTGAGACCATGTCCTCATTGATATGTGAATTAGTCAGTTATATTTCGGTAAGTAATGTCATGTTTATCTAGAATCTGGAAAATGTAGGACAGTAGATGGAAAAATCTGGTGTGTGTGACACTGTGCAAAAGCTTTTACCGCAATCCATTTACAGAAACAAGATGAGAAAAGCCCAGTTCTGCCGGACTGTGGATAAGACCTGTCAACTGGTTTTATGCACTGATATAGATTTATTACACCAGGATTAATAGAAATATCCTCTTTTGGTTACATGAGAAGAAGTATGTGAGTAGGTAATCAGGTCACCTATATGTACTGTATTTTCTGTGGTTGGTGTTGGGGAATTTCTTTGGGCTAAATGCTAACGTCAGCCAGCTAATATGCTTGCAATGATAATGCAACATGCTAATGTTTAGCAGGTATAATGTTTACAATGTTCACCATCTTAGTTCAGCATGTTAGCATGCTCACATTTGCTGAATAGCACTAAACACAAAGAACAGCTGAGGCTGTCGTACATAAATCAAAGTACTGGACAAAAAAAAAAAAAGATTCTGACCTGATGATGGCGCTAGATGCAAAATCAGAGGATCACCACAGTTATTACAGTTCATCCTCTGTGAACCAGAGCAATCCATCCAACAGTTGTTGAGACATTTCACTCGAAACCATACGTCAAACTCATGGTGGCGTTAGAGGAAAAGTCAGGGGATAACCAAAGTCATTAGGATTAATCCTCTGGGAACCATGAATGTCTGAACAAATTTCATGGCAATCAGTCATCGAGATATTTGTGTCAGGGACCAAAGTGGTGGAGCGAGTGACAGACCGACATTGCTATTCATAGACAACAAAACACAGCAACATATTATAAAACAGAAAAGCATTTCAGAACTCAAAGCAGAATGAGTTTCCCATGAGCCTCACAGTGCGAAGAACCGAGAGAATTGAATGATGTCTCTCGTTTCTTGTTGTCTTCTGAAGAAATGTGTGTGACAGCTTCAGTCCAGCAGACAGAACTAATCAACTGATATTAATGGGATGATACAGGAGCATGAAATCTACAAGAAATTAAATATGAAAGAAGCCAAGCACAAACATTATGCAAATAGTAAACAATAATAAAAATGAATGTATTTTATTTAAAGTGGAAACACTCCCTCACTGCCACTGAGTGGCTGCTATTAATGGGTAGAGCTGCTGAGAGGAAAACACACAAATATCTTGAACAACTAAAAGGAAATCAGAATAACAAGTGATCCATATTCATTCTTTGTAGACAATGAAATGTGGCCAGGGATATAGATGCCTGGTTATACTTTGAAGACGTATTTGTCTACCTGATCATAATCATGAGGACTTCAGAGGATATATGGTAGAGAAGAGTGTCTCAGCTGTGATATGATTCTCAGTATCAAATCAAACATAAACATATTGAAATGGTAGACTGTTTGATCTGTAGAGTCCCAATACAGTCTTTGTAATATAGAGGCATGTGAATCATCATACACATGCTAATTTATGCAGTTGTTTGTCTTCTTCTGATTGTCTTATGAAATATTGATTTACATATGAAGTATATGTAAATAGTTCATGAGGTACATATGCGCATTTAGTCGTACAGTGGATTATATATTTTTACTTGTAACATCTTAGCATGTTAATATTGCAGATGAAGTTGGACAAAATGACATTTCAGTCTGCCTTAACTCATATTTTTGATTTTTACATTCAATCAAAATGACATTGTGCTGTAAGTCAAAAGCTCAACACTGCTGCTTTTAGCAGCATTTAACTAATTGTTGTGATTTTCTGGCCCCACATTAGCTGCATGGTTTAGTCTTAGCATTCTTCATATAAAATGATAAGCAGCCGTTTTCAGCAAACATGGTGAGAAGATACAAAGTAAGCAAGTGTGTGGTTTTCTCAGGAGTTTATGAGGATCAATAGAGACCTAAAAGGCGAGTGAATATCAGACTTAATTACTCAAGTGGCTAGAAACATGTCTCTAATAGCATGCTCATGTCAGTGACAACAGGGATGTATATCTTTGAGTTTGTCTGTAGTCTGTCTCTAGTGGTCAAAAACCACTTAATGCAGCTTTAAGAGGATGATTATAAAAGTAACATTACCCTCTATTGATGATAGGTAGATTGAAAGACGTGAATAGTCAGATTTCCGTCCAAATGTAACGCAAATTTTAACCAAAGTTCTAGAAAATCTGGAAAAGACACATCTTTTATCTTTTATGAAGACACCAACTTTTCCACCTCAGCCAAGTGGAAAAACGTTTTATTCTGAATTTGCTGCGTTTCCACTGCGGCGTTTTTATGCACACACTTAAAATGCGCATAAAAACAGGTGGATGGAAGCTCACTTATTGACTGACGCTGCTCCTCCCTCTGCCTGTGTTTGTAGGATGTAACACAGAGTGGGATGACATCGGATGCTGGTTGAGAGCTGAAGTCGGGCAGGTGGTCAACGTATCCTGCTCGGAAGTCTTCCAGCATTTCTCCAGCAATCAAGGTTGGTTTCCATGTCAACCGCAATCTCAACAAACACAGAGAAAAGAATACCTCAATTCCAATCATCTAATCAATAGGAATAGTTAAAATACATTCTCTCCTGGTGCACTGTCGCTCCACGACTAAGTATATTTATCTTATCTGTAAAATCTGCAGCGCTAATGCAGACTGGAGTCACTCGGATGAAGGAGCACAGTATGAATTATTCATGTGTGTTTGTTGGCAAGAATATATGCTCTTGGAAGTGTCTGGCAGAAGAAATGACGTGAAGTCTTGTCTGCAGGGTTCCCACGTCACAGTCTGACATCCTCTGGGGCTGTTTGTGTTTCCAGAAAGATAGTGCTGATGACACCAAGAGACACGTATTCTGAAGTTTTAATAATACAGTCATAAGAGTAAACGTGTTGTCGAGTTTAAGAGGTGTTTATTCACTCTTTAACAAATATTTTAATGGATTATTAATCATTTGCATCTGTAAATTAATGTTTATAGGACAGCTAGTACATTTTTAAAATATGGAAACCTTTGTCTTCCAGTCTAAAGGCACACGGACATTATAAATAAAGGACTGTTTGTATGTCATTAAGGGAGGTAAGGTCAGGACCATTACGAACAATGTTCTTTCCTCTTTAGCACTATGTGACAAACACATTTAGATGTACAAGAATCCCACAAACACAGCAGTGCACGGAGCGACCCAGCTGACAGCCTTCTCCAGACACCTGCTGCTTCCAAATGGATGATAACCAGGAGTAAATGTCAGTAGACTTGAAAAAGGACATGAAAGCATCAGGTATTTTCTGACTGAATGCCCTAATGGAGTGAAATGGTCCAAGAGACGAAATGTCTGTGTAGCGGTCCAAGCACAAGAACATAAACTTAAATATACTGATAAATACTGAAAATAAGGCAGTTTGAAGCGGTAAGAGGAGCCCTTTTTTTTTTTTTTTTAAGACGACGTTTCCCAGTGGCTTCAGGACATGTACAGCTCTGACTGATGTTCAAATCAGACTACCACATGGTTTTAATGTAGTAAATTCAATTATTAAGACTTTTATTAACCAGAATAAATTTAATTGGTGATTGGTCCATAAAGATTGTGAGGCTATGTGGCAGGCACACACAACAAAACTTTTGTAAGATTATAGGCAACAATTTCTCAGAGCATCTGCACTGGCTGCACTGCCTAAATTGTGGCAGTGCAGCCAGTGCAGATGGCAAATTAAAATTCTCAAATTATTTTTAAAGCTGCTGTAATATTTATCAAATGACAAAAGGAGTGTGACAATGTGAAAGAGTTATCACCTGAATCTGCAGCTCCCCCTTGGCTTTACAGAGCTTTAAAGCGATTTTCAGCTCATTGTTTAGCTGTTCGACCCGCAACTTTACTGTTTTGATTCTCTTACCACTCTCATAGAGTTGTTTTCCAGCCTCAGCAGGCAGCTGTTTTCAGCAAAAAAGCTGTAAAAACCTACTGTACCCAAACTGCTCAGCACCAAGCAGCAGACAGACAAAGTGAGCAACTAGCTGGTGAACATAGTGGAGCACTCAGCAGCTCCCTCAGGAGTTAGTAGAGAGCAAAAACAGAGTTTATTTTTGACTTACATTCATCAGGTGGTCACAAACACAACTTCACATGAATAACATTAACAACAAAAACGGCTTCGCCATATCAACTCAAAAGGTGATGACATGTTGCGTTCACAACTTGTTTCTGCTGCCCCCAAGTGGCCAAAATCATCAGTTATTACAGGTTTAAAGATGTGGGAGATGAAAGTTTGCAGCCTCTTTTCTTTATGGACCTGCTAATCCTACAGAGGATTCAAGAAGACTTAAGGTTTTATGGTTTTGTGTATCAGAACAATTGCGAAACAGGCAAATGAAATGTAATGACTCTAACTTTGGTTCCCTGAAGCAGAGGAACGAGTTACAACACATAGGATATCAGGCCACGTGTTGTGCCGAGTCAGTCGACTGAAAGAGAACAAAATGATTGACCTTTTCCACTGAACAAACATTTTCAACAACCCAGGAACCTTTTTAGGAACTCTGGAACTCAACTTGAGGAACCAGAGTCTAAATTTCTTTCCTACTTGGTGCTGAATGTCACCAGCATTTCAAAGCATGGTTAATTTAAACTGTAATGTTCCAACAAGTTCAAGTTTAGACAAAATGAAGCCATAGAGAAGAAAGTAGAAGAAGAAAGTAAAGAATAACAAATTGGTTGAGCTTCTAAATAGATTGTATGATGTATTGTTAAAATCCTTGCAATGTTCTAATCACTTGAAATCAATTTGAGTTTCTGCTGTCTGCTCCCACATCAGGGTATGTTTACAGGAACTGTACGGTCGCAGGCTGGTCAGAAATGTATCCGCCCTACGAGGAGGCGTGTGCTTTCAGTGATGACAGCGAGCCTGAATCTGAGGTATGCAGACTTGTTGTAATCATACCAATCTGTTAAGCTTATTTATATTGTTTCTGCTTCCTGCCTCGCTGCTTCCTTTTCAGTTCAGACCTATTTGAAGGTTTAGTGCAGTGGTCATCACTACTTTTCCCCTGGGAGCCAAACTGGCAGGACACAGTCAATAGAAAAGCCACTTTTACTGCAAAACATCAAAAACCACAGGGTTTGGGGTTGAGGGACTGTCCATTTTTCTTGAAATTTTCTATGCTCATCTTAATGGTTCGTACATGTTTTTGTTTTTTACTCTGACCACCGGCAGTCTGCCTCCCTCCATCTGGATTGCAACTTTGTTTGATTAAAAATTGATCAGTTTTTATTGTTTGTACACTACATGTCAGCTAGCATGAAACCCTAGCCAATCTAATGCTACTACATGAGTGAGCAGGGTTGCCAGATTGGTGACAGATTCCACCCCTCAATCCAGTAGCAATATTTAAAAAAACATTGTAAAAACCCCAAAATACATGAAGCGACTGGATGCTTGTAGTGCAGTGTGCAGCATATATGTAATTTCTTTTTATAATCCCACTATTTATTTAGCCGTTCAACAGCGCTCCAGAGGACCAAAACTGGCAACACACTGACCGTAGTGAGTTCAGGTTTTGACAGTCCCATGTTTGTAGCCCATCCTGCCATCTTGTGACACTTCTGTTCCAAGAATAAATGTAAACAGTTTAGGTGAGGTAACAGTCTTAAATGTGTTTAATACAACACTGTAAAACAAATTACAGTAAAGTAAGGATTTTTTCAGACTATGAATTTTGATTTCTTTGCACACATGTTTCCCACTTCCAAAGTATTATTTTATTGATTATAATAATGTAAAGCACACCTGTAGTTATATTGATCCCAGTCGGGTTCACAGTTTCAGACATTTTGTGTGACATTTCACTCATCGAGCCATTTCCCGCTCTGCACTATTTTATTAATAGAATGTGTCTTTTGATATTTTTAAATTATATGGAGGTTACTGTATACATTCACTGATGGTTGGGCAATTATGCTTTTTGTTTATGCAGTTGTACATCCTTGACCTTTGACTATTTAATGCTATGTATGTATGATGGGTAGAGATGTATGATGACACTGAAAATGCTTTTTGACAAATTGAGACTTTTGTCCCTATTTACCGTCCCTTTTGACTGGTTAATAAAAGGATTTAATATGTTTGATAACTCTAAGATTCATGATTTCAGCATGTTTGCTTTTAAATTCACTTGTCCTTTTCTATTTATTGACCTTTGGAGAGCTTTGAGGTTACATGAATGTTGCTTAAGATTTATTGGTCATTTATTGGTTATTGTCATATTGAATCATTTTGTATCTTTCTAATCTTTTTAACGCAATTTTCTGTCTGGTGACGCATATGCTCTGCGTGAGTTCAAGGTGATCATCAGTCAAACCAATCTCTGTAGTCCTCTGATTGGATGATTGGATGATTGAAGCAGCTCCTATGTGTACATACTGTATGAAAGTGTTGTGATGCTGCCCATATGCCTGATGAAGGTCGGACAGACCAAAACGCTGTAGTCAAATGAATATTTCAGCAGTGAGCAAGACAGTGTGTGGGATTCTTCTCATTGTTTTTCTCTGACGCACCTGTCACACATTCAGGTGTGCAGAGATTTTTTTCCCCATTCATACATTTGACAGCATCACAATATACTCACGCTCTCTTTTTTTTCCAACTCTCTCTCTCTGTTTCTGTTTCTCTCTCTTCAGACGAGTTACCTCTCCACGTTTAGACAGGTTTACACTGTGGGCTATGCCACCTCACTCATCTCCCTCATTACAGCCATAGTGGTGTTTTTAGCCTTCAGGTAAGACAGGAACAGCACACACACGCGCACGCACACACACACACACACACACACACACACACACACACACACACAGTCATAGATGTTTGTGTGTGACAAACGGGGCAATAAAAGGGACAACAACAAAGATGCTCACTCACACAATGTTTATGCAGTTAAGATCCTAGACTGGAGTGTTCAGAGTGGTGGTGAGCAGGATTTAAAAAGCTATTTTAGAGACGATCATATAGCTGTAATGTGTCAGACACAAATATCCAGATACTCACATGACTGACTATTAGATCAATAAAGATCCAGTAAAGCACTTGCTATATAGAGCCTTGGGAATCATCTTACACATGCAAATTCATGCAGTTGTTCGCCTTCTTCTTCTGAGGGTCTTATGAAATATTGATTTACATATGAAGCATATGTGAATTGTTCATGAAGCATAAATGCCTAAGAAGTGGTATACACATATATATACAGGAAACTCTTACAATGTTCAAATTGCAGTTGGACAAAATTTAAATCAAAAACAGTCAATCAAATAACTGCATAATGTGAAAGAGTCCTAAAGTGACAAACTCACAGAAAATGAAATCTGAATTTTTTTTAATAGCTTTTAGAAGCTTTTGACTCATTTTGTGGTTTTCCTGCCTACACATGCCCTGTAATATATATGTTTTGCCTCTCTCATTAACTTAAAATGAAAATGAAAATAGATGCAGCCATTTTCAGCAAACAGTTAAGCTCAGAAAAGATACCTTCTCAGCATTAAATTACAAAGTGATAAAATAAACAAGTGTGTCTCAAGTGTGAATCAAATGGAGATATTTTTTTCTAGAGACCAATAAAGACCTAAAAGGTGAGTTAATATCAGACTTAAAGGAAAACTACAGTTTATTATTGGAAAAGTTGTGTTTTATTTTGGTAGATCTGGCCTTTGCATCTATTGGTTATGTAATAATGTACTAACAAAAGTAACCGCTGAGATTTTGAAACGCGACCTTGTTGCTAAAAATAGACAGGTTATGAACAAAGCCTCAGGTTAGTCAAATTTTTTTGGAAGAGAAAACAAAGTCACCTGTCTGCAGTACACATCCACCCTAGCTTACAGCCCGACTTCCTGGTTCAACTTTGACCTACTGAACTTGCTGATTATTAGCTTTCTTTCGGTTCTCCAAATAAAATGATATCTAACGTGTAGCAAAACTGACGGCTTCTTTATAACCTGTATGATTGTCTGACTGCTGGTGTGTATTTTCCCTTTGGATCTGTTTTTAGTAATGCTAAACAGGTCCAATGTGAAAAATGCAAGGGGTTAAAAGTTGAAAAATGTATGCAAGTTAGGGCAAAACTCACCTTGCAGTGATTTGTCGAAAAAAGTAGAACTAAAAAGTGATGCAGCAGGAAGTTTAGTGTTTACCTGCAGGGGATGAATGTCCGTGGAGCAGAAGATCTTTATTGTACTTTCTGGGATACCTCTTTTTGATTTGTCCCTTGCCTCCAAGATTACAGATACAAACAAAAACAAAGTGCTGCTGTGCACAAAGTCACACAAAGTGTTGGAGAATGGTGTAGGATGTTCATGTACACAATGTTTTTAAATAGAAAACTTGCTAACTTGTGAGTGCAGACATGCCCAAAGCTACGAACGAGAAGTAGCGGAGGCGTTGTCGCTGCCAGTAGGTCTTCACCATAATGCAGTTTAAAAATTCTGGTTATAAAGATAAGAGTACCATTTGTGTGTATATATACTGTATGTGTGTGTTTTACCCCCTTTCCCTCTGTTTTTATTTTTGTCAGGAAGTTCCGCTGCACCAGAAACTACATCCACATCAACCTGTTCTCCTCCTTCGTCCTGAGAGCCAGCGCTGTTTTCATTAAAGACACTGTGCTGTTTGCTGATGAGACCCTGGACCACTGCTCCATGTCCACCGTGAGCACGCTTATTAGTCAATAATGTTCCCATCATAAAGCAGATTCCCACATCAGCTGTATGATTGAGTTAACAAACGGAAAGAGACGGGAAAGAGGAGTGAAAGAGGGGAAGACACGTGGCAAACTGACAAATGGCAAAATCCCTTCATTAGTGACAAAGATTGATGATTTCTTTTAGCAACAGCATTTAAAAAGAGCAGGTGTGTTTCATTTTTTGATGTGAAAAGATAAAACTCATAGATAAAACTCCCCGTCTGTAATTGCTGTAGTGATTTTTTTCTTTTGTAGTGAGTTTTTGTTCTTTTTGTTTTTGTAGAGGGAGGGCCATCTGTGCCGCCTGTAGTTGTGGTGGAAGGTACTAGATTTTTTTTATGAACTACAAAGTTGTCCCTTATCAAACAGGGTCAAAAGGTTTATACCTGACATCATGCTCACGTATATTCAAAACATATTCCATGATTTCTGTCTACTGTGTGTTGCTCTGGGTGGTTGTTGGGTGGACAGTGTTAGCAATGACGTCAAAAACACAAATATTTGGAATCAAAACAGACTGTTTACACACATTATTTCGCAGTGTGGTGAAAATAGCGTTTTGTGTGAAACCACAGAAAAACAGTATTATATAATCAATCAATAATCAACCAAGCAATCTCACCAGGATGTCTCTGCTACTGTATTTTCTCTCATGAGAGGTCTGACAATGCATTGAAAAAAAGGGAAAAAGGACAATTTTATGAAAAATACATGTACAATAATGGCCTGAAGGCTTTGCTTTTGACGTGGTTTATATGTGAATGGAAATCAGGACAACAGGAAAGATGACTAGACCTCCCTGAAAGGACCAGAGATCCTGATGGAAACAGTGAATCAAAACAGGAAGAATAAGCTTTATCTGGCTCGAGTTACAAATTTATGAATATATAGTACTTGTACAAAAGAATTTAAATTTGCGGGAGAAACCATTTGGGCTCTTGTACAATTGTGTGTTGCTGTGCTCGTGTATAAAGAGGCACAGTCACGGAGGAAATTGCTTTAGGAGTCGCGTTACGTGTTTTCAAATCCTTCACCACAGCCTCTCAAATCAGAACCTACAATCACAAACTCTACATATACTCACATTTGTGTTACAGTCGCTGCAGTGAAGCAGGGCGAAGCATATTCATAAACACATGTGAAGACAAAGACCAGATTTGCACATCGACGCTGCCCACTGAAAACCATGAATTTTGAATTTTACAGATAAACTGAAGGATTAAGTGTTCGTTTTATGGGTTCAGAAGATTCTCCTACATCTTAAACTGAATTAACCATTTAACTGCAGATATAATTTTTTTTTGCTCATCAAAAGTTGACATTTTTTAAATACAAGATTTTCACAAAACATCTAGTCCCAAGTTGAGAAAGGTGAGTATACTGTCATTTCAAGATGTTAACATCAGTGTAACAGTCAGACAAATAAATCTACATGAAAAATATACAACCTTTAACAGCTACAGTGAGATAATCATCTCCATTTTTGTGCTGTAGGTTTACTTTTACACTGTTTTATGTTCATTTATATCATCTGCATTTATCTAGTTACACCTTTTTCCCACAACTTGTACACTAACTAAATGTTTTTAACCTAAAATTCAAGCGTCATAGTGCCTCATGCATTCATAGCAGAATGGAATATGAAAAGGATGTGTTAGATGTAGTATATTATTATAGGATATCATTAATGCATTTGCTGCTGTACAGAAAGAATTTAAAATTAAAAAGACATCTTCTTCTTTGACGCATGAGAAAAAGTTCTTAATGAGTCATCTGGACCTTCCAGCTGTACTTCCTCAACCGAAACTGTGTGTAGGTTCAGTGTTAGATAAAGACACATCCAGTATTAGTAACTTTGCTTTCTTGTGTCCCTCTCTAGACAGCATGCAAGTCAGCCGTGGCTTTCTTCCAGTTCAGCATCCTGGCTAATTACTTCTGGTTGCTGGTGGAGGGCATGTATCTGCAGACCCTGCTGGCCCTGACCTTCGTCTCTCAAAGGAAATACTTCTGGTGGTACATCCTGATTGGATGGGGTGAGTAGGGATGGCTGAAGGTCGGAAAGCCCTTGACAGACTTACAATCAAGTGACGGTTGGATAAATACATACACACACACACACACACACACACACACACACACACACACACACACACACACACACACACACACACACACACACACACACACACACACACACACACACCTGATAAAGCCGTTCCACAAACACACAATCAATTCAATACTGTTTTAAAAGTGGAAATTACCTGTAGAACAAAAACTATTATATATGATCAGCTCTCCATGCAATAAAGTATATATATATTGGTGAAATGGAGAAAAGGGTCATAGAAGACAGGAGCTCAATTAAAAGGGAGGATATTAAACACCCAGTAGCAAGACATCTTTTGGAGGTCAAGCATTCAATGGGGGATTTTGTACTGCTGTACTGCTATCGATTAGCTTAATCAGGGACGCAGAGGGGGAAACATTGACTTTCTTAAGGGGTGTGCTGTCAGAAAGCAAATTCGACCGCTTGCCCGCTTGCATTTTTTTGCCCCAAACAGTGAATGTACTTGACTGTCGGACGCACCGAGCGTGTGTGTGGGAGTGTGTCTGTGTGTCTGTGTTCTGCTCAGCCTCTGACTGAACTCAAACTCACTAGAAACTCCGGTTCTTTCTCTTCCTTCTCTCCAGTCTTCTCCTCTCGTCTCTGTACGTTTATGAAGTAGACCTCAATTTGCGTCACCCCGTGTCTAAATAGGCTATGTCTTTCCACTGACTTTATATGCAACCATGCCGCCTCTAAAATTAGCTTTGCGTTCTGTGACATGAAGTGTCACAGGAAGCAGGAAGAGGCTATTTGGATTTACAATCTCAGAAGCTTAAATCCAAGGAGAAGGAATGAATGTTTAATCATTAGAGACAGTTTATGTAGTTGTTTTTATAGTTATTGAATGAAGGTTTTGTTGTTTTTGTCCTGTATTCACAGTTTTAAACTCTCACCCAGGTTTTAAATTCTATTCTTGACTTTGTGATGGTATTTGGTGACTGTGTGATGGTTTTTGTTGTTTATTTTATGTTTCGTTGTGTACTTTTATTTTGATGTGTCTGTGTTAGAGGTGCAGCATCTTTTAGTGGGTGTCCATCTATTGCATGTGTCTCGCTCTCATTGGATATCAGGTCTCTTTTGGCAGAGCTAAGCCCCCCGGCTCCCCTGTAATTCCAACACTGATATATAGGCTGTGACGACCATGACGAAGGCCCTGTGCTGAAATGCATTGGTGAAATAAAGAAGATTCTTCCAGTTAGTCAGCTAGTGTTGCTGAGTGTTTTTTTCACTTTGCTTCTTTGTTACTTGAGCATCTGGTTGGCTGGTTTAGTTGTGACATCACGCTCATTCTAAAAAAACAAAAAAAACAAAAAAAACACGTGATGATATATATATATAGTATATATAGTACTTTGTGAAGCTTATAATAGACACTTGAGACTGTGTCAGAGAGGTAGTGATTCACCTGGTCATTTCTGAGCCTGTTGTTTGTGGCGTCGTTGTATTACAGTACGCTGAATGATATTGTAAGGTTTTCCTGTTGTTTTGTCTACCTCTTGTTGTCACACAATATATTCCCATTTGGGCTGGAAATCTATTTCCAGACAGTAATTCAGTCACAAAACCCTGGCAACACTTTATCTACACAATAGCAGTGCCTGAGCAACAATTGCTGCTGCACTTGCTCTCGTTTCCTCGGCTCTCCCGTTGGTTTCTCCCTTATCTTTTGCTTCCCCGAGCTCTCCACGGACATTTTAAGTGCTTTCCCTTTGTGTCATCCTGTGTTGCTAAGTCAACTGATGTCCATTGTCTTTTTTCGTTTCCTGTTTGGTGTATATTTTCCTGTCTAAGCCTGTACTCTGAAGTGCTTTTAGTGAAGTCACAATGTTACAGTACAATCGAGCCGCCACAGGCTGAGAAGACACCTGGCAGTTCTGTTTAGTGCAGCAGTGAAGGTGAGAAACAGCAGCATACCTGATGTTGTGGAGACAGAAGCTGCACTTTTAAGTGAGGAGCCTGAGTTCCTGAAACTTTTAGTCAACAGAAAATACAACTGGCAAAGCAACACTTCTTGGAGGTCATGCTGGGCTTTTTGTTCTCCAGTCTGCTTGTTGTAAGAGTCAAGACCTTGTAATGCTTGGCCAGTGCTGAGACAAGTGAGACAATAGCAGGAGTATTACTAATAAGGAGTCAGTCAGGATTTAGAGTGCATCATAGCACAGAGACAGCACTGGTGAAAGTTACAAATTACCTTCTAATTACATCAGACAAAGGACTTGTCTCTGTACTTGTCTTACTAGATCTTAGTGCTGCATTCGATACCATTGACCATCACATTCTATTACAGAGACTAGAACATTTTATTGGCATTAAAGGTACTGCACTAAGCTGGTTTAAATCCTATTTATCAGATCGATATCAGTTTGTACACGTTAATGATGAATCCTCTATGCACGCCAAAGTTAGTCACGGAGTTCCACAAGGTTCTGTGCTTGGACCAATTCTATTTACCTTGTATATGCTTCCTTTAGGCAATATTATTAGGAAGCACTCCATAAATTTTCATTGTTATGCAGATGATACCCAATTGTATTTGTCGATCGAGCCAGATGAGGCCAATCAATTGGCTAAACTTCAGGCATGCCTTAGGGACATAAAGGCCTGGATGACCTGCAATTTTCTGATGTTAAACTCAGACAAAACCGAAGTTATTGTACTTGGCCCCGAACACCTTCGAAACACATTATCTAAAGATATAGTTTCTCTAGATGGCATTGCCCTGGCCTCCAGCGAAACCGTAAGGAGTCTTGGAGTTATCTTTGATCAGGATATGTCCTTTAACTCCCACATAAAACAAACTTCAAGAACTGCCTTTTTTCACTTACGTAACATTGCAAAAATCAGGCACATCCTATCTCAAAAAGATGCAGAAAAACTAGTCCATGCATTTGTTACGTCTAGGCTGGACTATTGCAACTCTCTATTATCAGGCTGCCCCAATAAATCCCTTAAGACTCTCCAGCTGATTCAGAATGCTACGGCATGTTTACTGACAAGAACCAGAAAAAGAGAACATATTTCCTTCCAATATTAGCTTCTCTACACTGGCTCCCTGTAAATCCAGAATAGAATTTAAAATCCTTTCTCCTCACCTTCAAAGCCCTAAATGGTCAGGCACCATCATATCTTAAAGAGCTCATAGTACCCTATTACCCCACTAGAGCACTGCGCCTCCCAGAATGCAGGGGTTCCTTGTGGTTCCTAGAGTCTCTAAAAGTAGAATGGGAGCCAGAGCCTTCAGCTATCAAGCTCCTCTCCTGTGGAACCAGATCCCAGTTTGTGTACGGGAGGCGGACAACCTCCTCACATTTAAGAGTAGGCTTAAGACTTTCCTCTTTGATAAAGCTTATAGTAGGGCTGACTCAGGTGACCCCTGAGCCCCCCCTTAGTTATGCTGCTATAGGCCTAGACTGCCGGGGGACTTCCTATGATGCACTGAGCTCCTTTCTCCTCCTCTTCCTCTCCATCTGTACGCCCTCATATCCCATCAATGCTTGTTATTAATTCAACTTCTTCCCGTAGTTGTGTGCTTTCTCTCCTCTCTCTCTCTCTCCCTCCCCTTCTGTTGCTTTCTGCAGGTGTTTCTGCCTCTGGAGCTGTGGAGGTCTGGGTCTGTGGTTGCTGCCGCCTGCTGCCCCCGTGCTCCTGCTCTGCACCCGCTGATGCTATTGCGTTGTTGCTGTTATTAGTATTGCTATTATAATGTTGCTCTTAGTGTTGTTTCTGTTGGTGTTAACATCAACGCCATTACCATATCTATGCTGTATTGAGCTGCTGTATGTTCTTTTCCTCATGCTCTCTCTCTCCCGCTCCCCCTTCAACCCAACCGGGTCGAGGCAGATGACCGCCCACCTAGAGCCTGGTTCTGCTCAAGGTTTCTACCTGTTAAAAGGGAGTTTTTCCTTGCCACTGTCGCATAGTGCTTGCTCATGGTGGGAACTGTTGGGTCTCTGTAAATATAAAGAGTCGGTCTAGACCTGCTCTATTCGAAAAAGTGCCCTGAGATAACTTTGTTATGATATGGCGCTATATAAATAAAACTGAATTGAATTGAATTAATAGTGGAAAATAAGAACAACCCCAGGTTTCTGTTCAGCACTGTAGCCAGGCTGACAGAGAGTCACAGCTCTGTTGAGCCATGTATTCCTATAGACCTCAGTAGTAATGACTTTATGAGCTTCTTTAATGATAAAATTCGAACTATTAGAGACAAAATTCAGCACCTCCTGCCCTCAGTTGGTACTGACTTATCTTCAAACACAGGAACCTTAGAAACAACTGTAAAACCTGTACATTTAGACTGCTTTTCTCCCATCAACCGTAATCAACTAACTTCCATGATTTCCTCATCTAAGCCATCAACGTGTCTCTTAGACCCCGTCCCAACTAAGGGTAAAAATTTTACCCTTAGTTAGCACTTATGTACTAGATATGATCAATCTGTCCTTATTAAAAGGCTATGTGCCACAGTCCTATAAAGTAGCTGTAATTAAGCCTCTTCTTAAAAAGCCCACTCTTGATCCAAGGATTTTGTCAAATTATAGACCTATATCTAACCCTCCTTTTCTCTCTAAGGTCCTTGAGAAAGCAGTCGCCAATCAGTTGTGTGACTTTCTACACAACAACAAGCTGTTTGAGGATTTTCAGTCAGGATTTAGAGTGCATCACAGCACAGAGACAGCACTGGTGAAAGTTACAAATGACCTTCTAATTGCATCAGACAAAGGACTTGTCTCTGTACTTGTCTTACTAGATCTTAGTGCTGCATTCGATACCATTGACCATCACATTCTATTACAGAGACTAGAACATTTAATTGGCATTAAAGGTACTGCACTAAGCTGGTTTAAATCCTATTTATCAGATCGATATCAGTTTGTACACGTTAATGATGAATCCTCTATGCACGCCAAAGTTAGTCACGGAGTTCCACAAGGTTCTGTGCTTGGACCAATTCTATTTACCTTGTATATGCTTCCTTTAGGCAATATTATTAGGAAGCACTCCATAAATTTTCATTGTTATGCAGATGATACCCAATTATATTTATCGATCAAGCCAGATGAAACCAATCAATTAGCTAAACTTCAAGCATGCCTTAAGGACATAAAAACCTGCAATTTTCTGATGTTAAACTCAGACAAACCGAAGTTATTGTACTTGGCCCCGAACACCTTCGAAACACATTATCTAAAGATATAGTTTTCTAGATGGCATTGCCCTGGCCTCCAGCGAAACCGTAAGGAATCTTGGAGTTATCTTTGATCAGGATATGTCCTTTAACTCCCAAATAAAACAAACTTCAAGAACTGCCTTTTTTCATTTACGTAACATTGCAAAAATCAGGCACATCCTATCTCAAAAAGATGCAGAAAAACTAGTCCATGCATTTGTTACGTCTAGGCTGGACTATTGCAACTCCCTATTATCAGGCTGCCCCAATAAATCCCTTAAGACTCTCCAGCTGATTCAGAATGCTGCGGCACGTTTACTGACAAGAATCAGAAAAAGAGAACATATTTCTCCAATATTAGCTTCTCTACACTGGCTCCCTGTAAAATCCAGAATAGAATTTAAAATCCTTCTCCTCACCTTCAAAGCCCTAAATGGTCAGGCACCATCATATCTTAAAGAGCTCATAGTACCCTATTACCCCACTAGAGCACTGCGCCCCCAGAATGCAGGGTTCCTTGTGGTTCCTGGAGTCTCTAAAAGTAGAATGGGAGCCAG